>JAODAL010029343.1:0-51749 GCA_025379985.1 Phyllomedusa bahiana
TTTTCCCTTTTTTATGTATTTTAATTCCCGCCTTTTAGGATTGGTCAATACTTCTCCATGGGTTAAATTTTTTTTTTCACGTCGCTCCTATTCTGATTGGTTGGGTTTTATCCCGACCAATGAGAAAGGCTTCAGAATTTAAAATTTACTGTATTTCCCGGGCAATTTTCTATATGCAATTCCTGATGTACCCGGTGACGGGACTAAGCGTTGTTGGGTTTTTTGATTATGTATGTTTTTAAAAGGGTTTTTGAGCTTTTTTCAGATAATTTTTTAAACACCTAATAAAAAACTATTTTTTTATCATACTCCATGCCTCACGGAGCTGAGAGCCGAGATTTGTTTTGCCCGATGTTCCCATAGACTACAATGGAACAAGTAGCCGCGCTCTGATTGGCCGGGATAGCCCAAGCCCCCGCTGCTCAACCAATCAGCTCTTTTCTGCCTTTTTTACTGTATTTTGAACTGTCCCCCCTTTTCATTTGATTGGTCAGTGCTACTCCATAGCTTATAATGGGTTACTGTCGCTCCTATTCTGATTGGTTGGTTTCTGCAGACCAATGAGAAGCGCTTATAGAATTTGAATTACTGTATTTACCAGCAATTTTCATATCAAATTCCTGATGTTGCGCCGTTATTGATTTTTTTGTTTGTGATTTATTTTGTTTTTTTTTAGAGGTTTGAGCTCTTTTTCAGAAAAAGTTTTTACACCTAATAAAACGATTTTTTTGATTCATACTCCATGCCTCACGTAGCTGAGAGCTGAGATTTATTTCTTTAGCGATCTTATATATTTTCCCTTTAATTTTAAAAGATCCACTTTTTCACTACATTTAATCGCTTTTAGACAGCTTTGATTTTCTCTTTATTCATTATTCATTAGGGAAAAACAACTCTTTTTGCTATTTTACTAACATGTTTAATGAAATTTTTCGCTGTTTTCCAGCCTGTCTCGAATTGGAATACATGTTCGGCGCAGTCTTCTGCGCCTAAGTCCCGCACTGGCCTCACCACTGGCGAGGCGGACTTTACAACGCATGTTTGAGCGCCCTCGGGTGCCGACATACATGAGGCGCAGCTTTCACGTTCGAGCGCTCGAATACGAGCGCTCCGTCGCGCCGAGATTCATACATGTGGCCCTAAGTTCCCTTTTTATCACAGCATGTAGGGCGTCTATCTGCCTTCTTAAATCATGTTGTGTATTCAGTGTAGCTATGTACACGGCTGGAATTTCTGTTTTACTGTTTCAATTATACGGCAAATCCTAATTTTTTAATTTTTTTTTAGCAGTCATCCCCCACTTAAATTTTATAGAGGCTCGTCTCTTAGACATTCATTTTTAAATTTGCCTGATTGCAAATATAATTTTTCTGGTTAACTTAAAAAAAAGGTATCACTTGGACAGTGAAGGCGAATCTTTTGAGTTTGGTTTGTCAACATTCATAAAAAAAACCTAGCTTAACTGCTGTGTCACATCCTGAAATATCCATAATTCTGTGATATTTGTAGCTCTAGTAAGAAAAGAGTTATAATTTTTATATATGTATTTTTTAAATAATTCTGTACATTAGTATCTTTTTTGTTGCTGAATTTCATTTGCCAAATCTTCAATATCTTTAGCCCGCAGTATATACAGCTTAGTATAAGGCTTCTTGTATATACAGCCCCCCATATATACACTTCTCCTATATCCTCAGCTCCCCACATATACAGTCCCCTACATAAACAGTTTAGTATAAGGCTCCCTGCCCCCAATGTACACACTGTCCCCTATATCATCAGCCCCCAGCTTCTTCAGCCATTGCCCTGTGTCTGCAGGACATGAGACATGTAATTACACCTGTCTCCTGCGTCACCCGGGCATTTCGTGTGTGGCCCCTTTCCCCTGCCATGTGTGAAAGGCCCCACAGCCTATAGGAGCCGGTGTGAGTGTCCTGGCCCAAACATTGTGCAGGAGATGGAAGTTCCAGTGTGGACAGAGGCGAGAGGAGAGAAGCGTCTGCAGGCACCGGGGGTGTAGATACATGGTGAGGGGGCTGTGTCTATAACCTACCTAAAGTCACATTCCAAATGCCAGCGGCACACTATCAACTAAAGAACATCAAAGGCACATAAGAATTTTTTTTAAAATACATTTTGCTAAGGATACATGAAAATTTGGGGTTCTTAGTTCACATTTTTGATCAAAAGTGCTTAAGCTCACCCCCCAATTTTGATCAAAATGTGAACTAAGAACCCCAAATTTTCATGTATCCTTAGCAGAATGCATTTTTAAAAAATTCCTATGTTGCCTTTGATGTTTTTTTAGTTGTAGTGTTCCACTGGCATTTGGAAATGTGTATGTATGTTACTGCCGCACCAGTGTGCACCTATGCTCATTTTTTTCAAAAAAGGTTTATGGATGTGCAGAGCCAAATATTGACTTTCTACCTAAAGTCAGCGCTTCTGCTTGTCTCTACGGCCTCACATGCGGGAGCAGCACTTCAGAAGCAGGACAAAACAAGCCGCATCTTCACTGGCCATCTGCCAAGATTATAGATATCATTAGGAGGCGGGGACCAGTAAAGAAGGAGCAGCGCCTGCCGATGCGCCGCTCACACAGTGGAAGCAACAGTAAGGCCGTGTTCACACGGCTTATTCCCGACGGATTTGTGCGCCGTATTGAGCGCACAAATCCGCCGTGAATAAGGGGCGGGACGGGGGCGGGGCCGGAGCGCCGGGCGGGGGGCGCGCTCCCTGCCCCATAGACAATGCATTGTTTACGGCGCGTCCGCGCCGTAAATAATGTGCATGTCACTTTCTCCCCCCGCGGCGGATTTGCCGAGCGGGGAGGAGCGACGGAATCCACTGTTCTCTATGAGAGCAGTGGATTACCATAATGACTCCGACGGATTGGCGCCGTATTGAAGCGCAAAATCTGGCGCGGAATAACGGCGCCAATCCGTCGGCAAATAAGCCGTGGTGAACGGGGGCCTAAGAGGAACTGACATCTAGCCACTTGCCTTCTATGTGGAAATTTGACATAAAGCTCGGGACCCACCGGGGGTTCACCAGCTCTATGGTGGGCCAGTCCGAGCCTGAGTTTGGAAATGGCACAATGCATTTCACCCAAACTGTCTTGGCGTGTCACAGGTTCGCCATGGCTGCACCAGGATAGTACTTTTGTCTTTTTTGACGTAACAGTATTTAAAATCACCCTGTCAGATACATGTTTTTGGCAGCCAGGGGATCTTTAATGTTGTGCAGAGCAGGGTTTATGCGTTACTTTTCCTGCCAGTACGGCCTTGCACAGACTGTTCCGAACATAAGAATATCACAGTGTGTGAAATCCAGAAAGCAGGGCGGCTGCTGTGAACACAGAGCCAATTCAGATAGCACCAATATCGAAATGCATGGTTTTATTCAAAGAAAACAAGCCAAGCTTCCTAATCTTTCTTAGACACGACCCCAGCTAAGGCTGGCACCAGCTAGGATTCCCTTTTTATGAATGTATTTTCTTTTCCTTTTAGCTACCGGATGAGATAACTATAGTAGATGAGATATTTACTTCTGCATCAAATATTATTATTATACTCACAGTTTGCACTATATTACTTATCGAAGAAGCAGACCCTTGCCAAGAGCTATCCTGCCACGGCTGAAGAAGGATGAGACTTGGAGCCATCACGTATTATGGTGCTGTAGGAGGTAAAGAGACTGTTTCTGGCATTCCTTTACCTAGCACATATATTCATTTAGCTCCCCTCATCTGACGCTTAAAGGGATTGTCCACTTTATATTGTTTCTATTTCTTAGGTATATAATAGGAAATCATAGCATATTCTAATATACATGTATTCAAAATTCTGCTGTTACACCAATGCAGTAAGCCCCCATCTAGAAAAAAAATTGTATGTCCCACATTCTTGTCCATAGTGATGGTTACCATGTACTAACTGTATGGACTAAACAGAGACCACTACACATAGGTCATGTGACTCCTGATATCCAGGTAACAGTAGTTTACTAACCCCTTACCGACACAGGAAGTATGGGATTATCCTGGTGCCAGTAAGGTCGTATGTGGTGGGCTTAATTTGGAAGCTGCATAAGAGGCTGGTGTCAGCTGCAATTAGCAGCTGACACCAACACGAACATCAGGGAATGGAGCTGACTCCATTCTCTGCTGCTTAACCCTTTAGATGCCATGGCAATCACGGGCGTGGCATCTAAATGAATGTTGAACTCTGTTCCTCATGCTGATTTGCACCCCTGTAGCAAGATCGTAGAGTACCAATCCATTACCATGGTGGCTGGAAACCTTATGACGACATCTCTAGCCACCATGTATACAATGCAGAAGGGTGTACTGACGATCACGTCCCTTAGTACTCAAGTATCTTAGGGGGACTTAAAGGGGTTGTCTCACTACAAGGATCGCTTTTTATGTTAAAGATCTTGCAAAAACAAGTCACTTTGCAGTATGTGTCAACTAACAGTGTCCTAGATTTTTTCTCTTATATAGGCTGCATCAGCTCATCAGGTCGCTATAGCTACAACAGATCAGTACTGCAGACCAGTAGCAGCCAGTAGATGCCAGTAAAAACGACCCTGAATTAAAAAATGGAGCCGAGAAAACAGGACTGAGGAAAGATGAATTGATGTAGTGAGACAACCCCTTTAATGTC
Organism: Phyllomedusa bahiana; assembly: GCA_025379985.1. Taxonomy (NCBI): domain Eukaryota; kingdom Metazoa; phylum Chordata; class Amphibia; order Anura; family Hylidae; genus Phyllomedusa; species Phyllomedusa bahiana. The sequence continues at coordinate 4,668 of JAODAL010029343.1, forward strand.
AAAGTAAAAAAAATGTTTAAAAGTATAATCATGAATTAAAAATATTAATCCTGTTTTCTGAACATCATAGAAAAAAAAAATCCGTACACCAAATTGCATTTTTCCTTGGTTATTTCACGTCCCCTAAAAATTGCAGAAAAGCCACAGTATAATACATGGGGAGATTGCACAAATGCAAGAATACCGATAAGACAACCACTCACACACCTTCAATACATGAGGGGGGTAGTTGCTGGTATTATAATTGCATATAGATAAGGCGATACAAAAGGATGCCATTAATGCAGATACGTGTGGTGCACCATGCTGGCTTACAGCCTATTACGCCACATATTTCACCCGCAATTACGCCGTGTGCTCGGGAGTGCCCCATGGACATTCATTATTCACGGCACGTATACGCCGTGAATAATTGACATGTCACTTATCTACCCCCGCGGCGTATTGTCCGAGCGGGGAGAGGAGACTTAATCCATAGTTCTTTATGAGAACTGTGGATTACCGTAATGACTGGGATGTATCTCGCCCCGTATTTAGCGCAGTATGGCGCAAAATACGGGGCGAGATACATCCCAGTTTCAGCCGTGTGAACATGGCCTTACTGTGCTCCGAGCCTGCACAATCACTGTCCTGGCAGGTGGGTGGGGGTGGTATATGGCAGGTGATTGCTGTTGGCTGGATGTTGATGCAGTGCTGTGACATGCTGCTCTTTGACTTTACTACTGGTCCGCCCGGGAAGCTCTAGGAGACGGACCGCCCCTCCCCTTCCTTAGCCTCTGAAGACACCACCCTCCTCCAGAAAGCTAATCTTTGTAGTGAGATGACCGCTTAAACTGACTGCCAGGAAGTCATATGACTGACTCCATGTTTACTCCATACATTTGGGGTACGTTCACACAGCTGATTTGGATGCTGAAAACATCCATGCTGAATCAGTGTTGAATTCTCGTCTGAAATCAGAACCTGTTGAGCATGGTTTTCAGGTGAGGATTTGACGCTGATTTTCAGAGCCAGATTTTCCACCTCTTATACATTATAGTGTGAAGTGAGGAATCCGCCTCAACAACTCACTTATTTTTCCACACTTATAATAAACAGAGAAAATAAGCAAGTAAATTCAGTGTTGTGTGAATGACAACACATATTTTACAGTATATATGAATCAATGGGATGCGCTTTACAGTCTATTTTATGCTTTTTTGGGGGGGATTTGCAGAATCTGCACCAATAGATGTGTCAAAAAATGCAGAGCGAATATACCCTTAATCCATGGACTGGAATGTGGGCTACACCATTTTTTCTCTCTAGCGTTAATAGAAAAGAAGTATAGTAGCAGAGTTTTTAATACATGATTATTAGAAAATTGCATGATTTCCTGTTACATGCGTACTAATAAAAATAGAAAATAGACAATCCCTTTAACCTCTTAACGACCGCCCACTGTCTTTTGACGGCGGGCAGACACAACATGTGTCATACTGTCTCGGGAGTATGCTAATATATTAAAGTGTAAAAAAAAAAGGGTTATCTTTTAATGCGATTTAAAAAAATAAAAGTTAAAAAAAAAAAGAATTGTGGAAAAAATAATAAAATAAAAATATTTAATGAAAAAATGTTTGTGAATACATTAAACATAAAAAAACAAATCTGTTGAATCAAACAAGTTATTTAGTATGAATTGTGTAGAAAGTAATTTAAAAAAACAAATGCAGAAAAACACTTTTCTTATGTTCACATTACAAAATTATATTTTTTAAATACACAGTAATTTACATGTTAACTCAAACTACCCCTTCAAAAAGTACAACTGAAACAAAAAAATAGTTGGTTATTTAGGTCTTTTCAGACCTGGTGCTTAGGGGTAAAAAAGGTACTCCCATTTTAGATATTTATGGCAAGTTTAAAAGATATGCCAAAAGTCTTATTGATGTAGGTCCCACCTCTTGGACCTACTCTTGGTTTAAATGGGGTTGTCTCGCTACAAAGATTATCTCTCAACAGGGGCGTAACTACCGGGGTAGCAGACGTAGCAGCTGCCCCGGGGTCTGTGCTCTTAGGGGGCCCGGCGCAGCTACTACCGCTTCCGCTACCCCGGTAATGCCGCTCCTGGGCCCACCGGCTGCCTGCGGAGCCCGGCGCATGCTGCCTCTGAACGCCCGGGCCCTCCGGACCGAGCATTCAGAGGTAGCACTGCCCGGTGGTAGCAGAACGGAGCGATGCTCCACTCTGCTACTTTCCCTGCCGGCTCTCACTGATCACGTGGGCGGTGCGATTACGTCACATTTTCGCGCTGCCCGCGCTGAGCACAGCGGCCGGAGCGCAGCGCATCAAGGGAGCGTGGATGGAGTTAAGTGATTTCTTATTTTACCTGCCCTGCCTGCTTGTATATATAGCCCCCCCCCTGCCTGACTATATACCCCAGCCTGCCTATATAGCCCACGCTGACTATATAGCCCACCCTGCCTGACTATATAGCCCACCCTGCCTCCCTATATACCCCAGTCTGCCTATATAGCCCACCCTGCCTCCCTATATACCCCACCCTGCCTATATAGCCCACCCTGGTTCCCTATATAACCCACCCTGCCTATATAGCCCACACGGCCTGACTATATAGCCCACCCTGCCTCCCTATATACCCCAGCCTGCCTATATAGCCCACCCTGCCTCTCTATATACTCCACCCTGCCTAAATAGCCCACCCCGCCTGACTATATACTCCAGCCTGCCTATATAGCCCACCCTGCCTGCCTACATACCCCTGCCTGCCTTTATAACCCTCCCTTAGCCTGCCAATGAAGCCCCCTAAAGCCTGCTTGTATAGCCCCTATAGCCTCCCTAAAGCTTGCCTAGCTATATAGCCCCCTGAAACCTGTCTGTCTACTTATATCGGGCACTTTTAGCTACCTAAACCCTGCCTACCTACCTATATGACCCCTATAGCCCACCTAACCCCTGTCTACCTGTATGGCTCCCTATAGCTACCTAAACCATGCCTGTCTACCTATTTAGCCTCCTATAGCTACCTAAACTCTACATGCCTACCTATATGGCCCCTATAGCCTAACTAAAGCCTGTCTGCCTATTTGAGCCCCCCTATAGCCTATTTACCTACCTGTCTACCTATGTGGGCCCCACCTATAGCCTAGCTACCTGGGGGCCACCTACAGCCTACCTGTGGTCCACCTACTGCATAACTGCCTACCTGGGGCCTAAATACTGCCTACCTAGTGCCAATCTACCTACCTGTAGCCTACCTACCTAATTGAGACCTGCCTGACTACTACCTACCCACCTAGGATCTACCTATCTGGTGCCTATGTACTACCTACCTCAAGTCTACTAACCTACCTACTTAGGGCCTACCAACGTATCTAATGAGGGTCTACCTGCTTATATGATTCGGTGGGGTACAGGCCATAGCTGTAACACAATCTCCAGGGGGGGAATCCTCTGTTCCTCCCCTCCCTCTATGGGACTGTGCCTCTAAGCTATGGCCTGTACCCACTCTCCCACCCCTGGGATGTTTGTACAGAAGGTGCTGAAAAAGTGAGGATTCTAATATATTTGTGTCCAAATCTGCAGGGATGAGTTGTGGCCGGGAGACGTCATCATGGTGGTCGGGACCGGATGCAGAACACAAGGGAAACTCAACGACTCGGTAGAGAAATGTCACCTGTGAGTCACAAGATGTAACTGCACTGTAATCACTTATATGTCTGCAGAGCCTGTGTACACTGGTGTCTACCACTACATGGTCACTGTATGGAGGTTACATACAGTTTGTAGGACACCTGTGTACTCTAGTATATAACACAATATGGCAGTAATATTGATCTTTATTCATTAATAGTATAGGGGTATTAGTCACTATGTGGTGGTAATTTGTGGTCTTGTTCTGGCAGTATAATCCGGTCCATATGTAGTAACGTTATTGGTGATGTTAATATGGGCACAGTGGGATTTGTATGGTAGCACTATGATGGTGATATCTATGGTGAGGTGTTCACTCCTTGTATTATCTAGTAACTGCATGACTTAAGAGGTAACGGTAAATGTTCGTAGTCGGGGAAGCATGGGGGGGGGGGCCCATCCAAAAGTTTGCTTTGGGGCCCAGGCTTCCCTACTCCTCTGGCTCTCAACATGTAGGGAACACTAAATAAAGACTTTTCCAAATGTATTGCTTTGTTAATTTTTTTGTTGAGGAGATAAAAATGATTTTCTCAGCACTCAGGTTTCTCTAGGTTACCAACCTGCTCTGCCCTGCTGTTTGTCTCATTTGATAGCAGGGATGACTCATTACACAGGTCCCACACACAGAGCTAACTGCTTCAGAGCTTCAGTTTTATCTAACCTAACAAAGGAGACTAATTAGTACTACTTACTTTAGCTGTGAAGCTTCTCTGGACCTGGTAGCAGGAGATTTTTATCTTATCTAATTATCAGAAGTTTGAATACCTAAACTGATATGATAATTACTCAAAGCCTCACCAGGAAGAGACAGTATATGAATGAGAGCTGCTGGCGAGACAACCCCTTTAAGAAATAGACTATTTCAGAAGTATCCAGAGACCGACACTGTTTTATGACAAAGCCGCATCAGAACCATCGACACTCAAGTGTTGTTACCAAGCTTGTGCCATCCAAAGACAATCATCTCACTTATTGATCTATTGATTTTGGATATAATATTCTTTTTCATATATTGTCAGTATATTCCGCATCACTTTACAACATAGAGGGCATAAGTACAGACAAAAAACAACATTACACAGTAAAAAGCTACTAACAGGTCAGGCAAGAGGTGTAAGGGCCCTGCTCATAAGAGCTTACAATCTACGTGGAAACAGTGGTGAGACAAAAGGTGAGAAGTGCTTCGTTTTCGCAATGGTCCATCTTCCATAGATGCATAAAAGTGAATGAACTTGCCACCCAGACAGTACATCTATAGACAGAAGTTTACGTGTAGTGCCCCAGAATAAGGGGCTGTAGACATTTACCCATCAACACCTTGCTATCTTGGTACCATGGTTTATACTGTTATGTACTTCTTTACTGTTGAACTCCGCTTGAATTGTTTATTATAATATTTGTTGTGTTTCTTTGCACTTTCATCTGCACTGTGGGAAGGGTTAACTCATAGCCAGATAATACTGAGAGACTCTGAGACTTTCTACCTATGGACTAAGAAGCAAAGTTGAGTTTTGGAGGGAAAATCTCAGACACAGCATCTTTTCTAAATGGTGAAAAGATCAGTCATTCACATGGGCCAGAATGGATCTCTATACAAATGTATGAGAGATTAAAATTGTAACAATTTTGTTGTAAGGGTTGTGCTTTTGCACACCACTCTTCCCATTAGAAGGATCTAGATCATCTAATACTGTATAAAAAGGCTAGCACTCAGACCCCTCATGGGTTCTACAGATAGAGACCAGTGGTTGGCAGAAGATACTCTGGCAGACTGCTTGTGTGACCAGAAGAGGATTCTGAAAATACCAAGCCACAGATCCTGGGTCACCAGAAGTCAAACAGACTACTGGGCCATAGACCCTGGGACACCAGTGCTTCGGCCAGTATAGCAGCATTCTGAGAGAAGGACAGCGATCCCAGGCCTTTCCTCGGCACAGGGCCTTTGTCTACCAGGGAGACTTGAGACGCAACTCAGTGTTTTGCCTGTTATGTGTTGCACTTGCATTCCTCCATTAAAGGTCTAAAGCAGACCCCTTAAGACTTCTTTCTCATTGGGTTGCACCACACCTTACTATCCCTTCCAGAGAGCAGTTACATGTGGTCACACCTCAACAGTGTCCAGGGAATCCAACGTAGAGTTCAGACCACCCCAAATCCACCCACTGCATTTGTGAGTCAAGAATGTGTGTGACTGAAAGCATCAACTTAGCAATTAGGGATCTTGATAGGCCTGTCTGAGACGATGTATTCTCAGGGCAAGCTTAAAATCATGAGTGTTATAAGTCTGTCTGATTGTAAGGGGTGGCGTATTCTAGAGAACTAGTGATGTATGTATGAAGTCTTGGAGGCAAGCATGGGAAGTACTTACTTGTACCTTTACAGGAAGTAAAGCAACAAACTGTGTGTGAATGTTTTGCTGCATCATATCCTCCCGCAAGGTGGTCACTACCAGGTCCCTCACCTCATTATCATAGGGTTACGACCCCAGACAGCTGGGGTTAGTTACAGCATATCAGCTGCACCCCCTCTTTTACTCTAAGCAGATCTATCAAAGCAGAAAATGACCCCTTTAAAAAGAGGACAGCTGCATTTACTGGTGATTTTTTTTATTTTTTTTTAAGTTTACTTGTGGTTGCTCTTTGAATGTCTTTTTGCCATTTCCTTTTACTAATATATGCGGTACATGAAACCAAACCCTTGTGTGAAGAATTATTACTAATAAGAACAAGCACTCGTAACAGAAGGCTAGCTCCCCTGACATGAACAACGGGTGGGTGTTCACCAAAGGGAAACGGTATGAACATGATGCATGCTTACTAATGAGGTGAATCACACCAGACAACAGAAGTACAGCGCTTTTTTTCCAAATCCACAAACGTAGTTGATTCTAAGGACATTTCACTAGAAATACTCTAAATTAGACATTAAATCAGATGTGTTACATTCAGTCAATTAAACTTGGGCTCACCTTACCAAGCCATATTCCAATATTAAGCAGCAAATAAAGCATGTATAGCAATTCCTTAAAATAATTCTATCATCAGAAATCTTATCCAATGGTATGAAGACTGCAAGCTATTAAGAACCCACTCTGCTATATTCAGTGTTCAATACCAATGATACTGCACCCTAGTGGGGGACAATGCATTGACTACCATTTTTCAGTTTACAAATTACATTCTGTATAAGGGTATGTTCACACGGCTTAAAATGCCGCTTATTTTGGCACAGCAATTACGGTAATGCATAGCTCTCATAGAGAGCTATGGATTAAGCGTCCCCCCGCGCGTACAATATGATCGTATTGAACGCACGAGGGAGAATTGACACGTCAATTGATCGCGGCGCTTAAGCACTGCGAACAATGCATCTCAATGGGGCCGGCGGGCTGCCAGCCCTCCCCCTGTGCTTTGGAATTACGCGTATTGCAAAACGCACGGCGTATTACGGCGAGTACTATACGCACCGCAATAAGCCGGGTGAACATACCCTTACAGATGTAGCAAAAATAATCTTGATAGATACCTCACCGTGATACCATCTTACAGAAACTTATCTCCACTATTTCAGTGCTTTTCAATTACTTTTGTTGTCATCTAAGGACAGATAACAAGAAAGCTGTTATATCACCATCAATTACATTTTGCAATGTTTTTGCAATTATAAAGGCTTCAAAGCAAGAATCTTTCAAGCATTGTAGAGTGAAGAAATCTGATTTAGGAAAAAAACTGTTTGTTCCTCTGTATTATAGGAGCTCAGCTAAGTTTTAGGGCTTGGGTCTTTTCATAAGCTTATTAACATTTTCCAAAAACATCCAGCAGAATTGTGAATGCAGTGCTGGAAAAAAAAACAGATAACCTAGGATCAGTACAAGGAAAGTAATATAATGTATTGTTAATGTTACTCTATTAGCAGTAAACCCTTTCCCAAAATTTGAGGTGAGGGACGACTCCCATAACTGCCCAAAACAGTTGATTTTGCTGGTGAAAGCTAGATGGCTAGAGTTTTCCTTGGTAGATGCTGCTGCAGTGTAAACATCTTATTGCATGGTTGGCATTCAGATATATAGCCGTTTTTGGAATGCATGAACAGATTAATTGGTGGAACCCCCTATATGATGCCCATGTGCTCTAATAGAGCATAAAGACAGATGTTGTCTTCATAAGAAAATACCTTCAGAGGGATTCTCCACAACTTTAATATTGATGACTTAGGCTAGCTTCACATCTACATCAGAGCTTCTGTTCAGAGGCTCTATCAGAGATTCTGGGCCACATGTATGAAAACTGTTTAGGTCTAAAACTCACTTTTGCCCATAGTAACCGATGGCCAAAAAAGTGAGTTTTAGACCTAAACAAGTTCATACATGTGGCCCTGTGTCTTAAATGATGTAAAAAAAAATACAGGATGCTGTGATATTTTTTCTATGAAAACAACAGACACCATTATGGAAACCCGACACTCTATTGTAGTCAATGGGGTCTGTAGGCCACTGTTGATGTTCATCATGTAATGGATCCAGTGCCACTTCTGTGATGGGGGTTCCGATTGGATCTTCCCATTCAAATGTGAAAAGGGCCTTTTTCCTACAATAGGTAATTAATTTCCTGGCTGCTCCTGCAAGAGCTGCACCCAACCTGCTCCTGTGAGAGCTGCACCCAACCTGCTCCTGCCAGAGCTGCACCCAACCTGCTCCTGCCAGAGCTGCACCAATAGAACTGAAGAGATGATACAGCGGTACCGGGATTTGAAAGAAAATATTTCTTATTCAATCCATAAAAATCAGCAACCGTTGAGGCAAAGACGGAAAACCTGAAAAGAACGACGCTGTTCGGGTGATGAAACACCCTTTGTCATGGCAATGATGCCATGATAAGGTGGTTTTATCACCAAACGCTTCTTTCAGGGTTTTGTCCTGTTCTTTGATGTAAATCAGGATGCTGTGATATTTTTGACTTGAACAAAGAACTATTTGGAACCCGACAATCGTATTGTATCATGCTCTTCAGGCCTATTGATGCTTGTAATGGCATTGCCTTGGGGGGGATCCGTGGAGTCTCCTTCAAAGGAGGGTGAGCATAGGTTCAATTTTTCTTTTAAGCTGCTTTTCAGAGCTGCGCCCAACCTGCTCCTGCCAGAGCTGCGCCCAACCTGCACCTGCCAGAGCTGCGCCCAACCTGCTCCTGCCAGAGCTGCGCCCAACCTGCTTCTACGAGAGCTGCGCCCAACCTGCTCCTGCGAGAGCTGCGCCCAACCGGCTCCTGCGAGAGCTGCGCTCAACCTGCTCCTGCGAGAGCTGCGCCCAACTTGCTTCTACGAGAGCTGCGCCCAACCTGCTTCTACGAGGGCTGCGCCCAACCTGCTTCTACGAGGGCTGCGCCCAACCTGCTCCTGCGAGAGCTGCGCCCAACCTGCTCCTGCGAGAGCTGCGCGCTACATGCACCTGCGAGAGCTGCGCCCAACTTGCTTCTACGAGAGCTGCGCCCAACCTGCTTCTACGAGGGCTGCGCCCAACCTGCTCCTGCGAGAGCTGCGCCCAACCTGTTCCTGCAAGAACTGCACTGAACCTGCTCCTGCCAGAGTTGCGCCCAACCTGCTTCTACGAGAGCTGCGCCCAACCTGCTTCTACGAGAGCTGCACCGAACCTGCTCCTGCGAGAGCTGCGCCCAACCTGCTCCTGCGAGAGCTGTGTCTGGCTGCTTAGACAGGTATTGGTGTAATGAATGGGACAGGCAACACTACCAGACCCAGTGAACTCCTTTATCTGGGTAATGTCCGCTTTCCCTTATGGCACATTAGAACTGACTATGACCTTTTTAGTACATACATACTTCTCCAGGCTCTTTTTGTGTTACCTTGGGTATGACATCCTCCTTAATTACATCTTCTTGCACCAGTATTATTAGAACAACAGCAATATATTCAGGAATAGTTACCCATAGAATTGACTACAATACAATGCAGTGGGACCTGACCGAGACTTAGTTGCTGTTGACTATTTTTAGATTTCTATCCCAACATCTTATTTTTGGTTTTCCTTGGTTTCCTCTGTGGCTTCCCTTAACTCTATTTACTTCTCCAACATATTTACAGCTGCTTACATAGGAAGTGCAAGGAATGTGTCAGGAACTATTGTTTTTCTTGGCACTGCCAGAATCCCTGGGTTGATAAGAACTTTTAGGAAATATAGGATCATAAATTAAAGCTTCCTTTATATTGCACTGTCCATGAAAGCGACTTCAGTTACAAGTAATCATCTATCATGTCAATATTCCGGGTAGAGTTTGTCAAAAACAAGAACCGGAAGTTACAGTAAAAGTGGCTGTCGCAACATGTTGATTTTCAATAGGGGTAACGATGTTAATAATCAGTTACCTAAAGGCGTCATAGTTAGGGCCCGTTTACACGGCAATGGACAAATACCGGTCGGATAAACCGACCGGTATTTGTCCAGTTTGTGTGCCGTCCCCAAGGCCGCGGGGGACGGCTTTTCTCTGCGATGAGCGGAGAAAATTCCTCCCCCTTCACATTGACGGAAGAACGTGCAAGCACAATGATTTTCAGGCGGACGGAAAACCCGTGTAGTGGGGACTGCTGCACGGGTTTTCCATAGGATTCCGTTGTGGTCGTTTTAGGCTGGTTTTTCAGACGGTCTGAAAAAACGTCCGCAAAACCGTGCCGTGGGGACATGCCCGTACAATCATGGACACCAGTGAAAATGAACCCCCTAAGACAGTGGTTCTCAACTCCCGTCCTCAAGACCCACCAACAGGTCATGTTTTTTGGATTTCCTCAGTATTGCACAGGTGATGTAATTATGGTCAGTGCATTCTGTTGGAGATCCTGACACAGGTGATATAATTATAGTCAGTGCATTCAGTGGGAGATCCTGAAAACTTGACATGTTGTTGGGTCTTGAGGACTGGGGTTGAGAAACACTGCCTTAAGGCAAGGTCCCATGTGGAGGCTGGGTCATAGCTTGCTACGAGTCGGGCCTCAGAGAATGCGCAGTTACAAACACAGCCAAGTAAATGTGCTGAACTATATTCGGGACTCCCATAGACATGAATGGAGGACGGCTGCACAAGCGTGGCCCTCTCCCCATTCACTGAGCCTGGGGACTTTGCCAAGTAGTAAAACCCAAGATGTACTTAATAATAGTGCCATTGACTGTACCATGAAATGTACTGGGAAACCCCTAAAAAATGTGGGGTGGAACATGAAAATAAATGCAATTGCGTCATTTTTGTGGGGGTTTTGTTTTTATGAATTTCACCGTTTTATTTACGGTTTTAATAACATGATATATATATTCTATAGGCCGGTACGATGCCGGTGATAAATTTGTAGAGTTTTCGTTCTAGTTTAGTATTGTAAAACAAACAAATTTTTTTAAATGAAATTTGTGCTGCAGTGTCATTTTCTGCAAATAAATGTTTTGCTTTTCAAAACAGTGTAAGGCAAAATTTATTTTGGAATACGTGCAACTCTGATCACTTTTATTAAAACATTTTGGGAACATAAAATAACAAAAAAACTGTTTTTATTTGTAAAATGGCAAAAGTTTTTTTTTTAACTTTTAATATTTTTTATGTTTTTTAAACTTTAATTTATGTTATGCTAACATATAGTCCCCCGTGAGACTTAAACATGTAACTGCTTATATTATATTAAGCAGTACTATTGTCATATATAGGCATTTCATTGACCTCCTATTACACCATGTGTACAAACATGACAGCTACAGAGGGATTGATCGGAGGCTGCAACAGACCGTGGCCCCATTCTCTCATCATTTAGAAGCTGTGGTCACAGTTACTGTGGAATCTAGCTGGTTATATGGCCAGAATCAGAACTGACTCCAATCCCAGCCACTAGCAGCATTTGCCAACTGTATGTAACAGCCAGCACCCGCTGGGTATGAAGTGTTGACATCCAGTGCATAACTGGGCACTCCAGAAAGATGTTCCACTATACCCTGTTTTCTTTTTAATGCCATTATCGTTCTGTTCGATCTTGTGGCCCTCTGTTTGGGACATCAAATTGTTTATTGATAGGGACAGATTCCTGGACGGAGTCACCCTTTTCAGGGCAATTGCTCCGGTTACCCCAATTAGGGCACAATACCTTTCCTGTAGGGATCTACAGGAATAGTCCGTATATACATGTCCTGGGCCAATAGGCGACACAACAGGACCTGGTAAGCCCAGTGTTACATGTTGATATAGTCATTTAGAATCAGGTGTATATATATATATATATATATATATATATATATATATATATATATATATATATATATATATATATAAACCTTATTTGGCATGATCCACTGATTACCCTGTCTGAGTGCTTTTGTTTTGTATCTGGCACACTGTTAAAGCCTGCAGAGGGCCAAGTATGGTGACACGCCAGTTACTATGGTGATCAAGTCACCGTGACTAGTCGCTACTGTTATTGTCACAGTCCATGCCGCTGCCCTCGTTCTGAACCACGAACATGGCTGGGTCCCTGCTTCTGTGGAAGTGTCTGTTTGCCTGTTTGTGTTCCTTGTTATTGCTGCTACTCACCTGTTCTCATTCCTGACTGGGTCTGCACATGCTCCATAGGGCAGGCACACGCTTGTTGGTCTGGATTTAAAGGGACAGTGTTACAATTTCCTGTCCAATGACATATGATCTTCTGGTATATAAGGAACTTCCTGCCTCTGTTCCTGGTCAGTTCAAGATAGTCCATCTGAGCTCCTGACCACTGCTTCCTGTTGTTACTTTTGTATTGCTTTCGACACTCCTTTTTTTGTGCATACTATATATGTGTTTTTCAGTATGTGCTTGTGATTATGTGTATTCTCTCTATGTTTACTAAAGAGACAAAGTGTATCATGTCTATTTACGATTTTTTGTTTCTGTTATTTTTTGTTTAAAGGCTGATTAGTTTATTATATTTTGTATTATTATTCTGGCATTTCCAGTTGGTGAATCGTTGCAAGGTGACTTATTATGGTTTCTTTCTTGCAAATGTGTATTGTACCCTCTTTTTTGGGGGTGGGGCATTTTTTAAAATTTTGTATCTGCGCTATGTTCATTGAATAAAGATTATATTATTTTAGCCCACCCTCTTTACTGGCACATGTTCTCTTCCCTTTTTTCCCTTTATGGTTTATCCATGTGTTCTGGGTTAAAACAATGGGATTGTGCACTCTTCTTCTGTTTTGTTTTGTATTGAAAAGGGACAATCAAGAGGAGCATATTTACTATTATAATGTTAAAGGAGTGTTCTGGGAGATCCAAAAGCTCATTTGCTTGACAGGGCACGATAAAAAATAGAAGCAAAGAGGCATACTTCCCCACTGCATGTTCCCGTTCCATTTGGGTGTCCATTCCATTCATCTCACTGTAGCAGGGAGCATTAAACATTTCAATGTCTTGAGCAGCCATTCATAGGCCACAGCGGTCACATGCACAGCGAGATGATTGGGACGACCACTGTAACAGAACGGGAGTGTTCAGGAGGTAAGTATGCGTCTTTTCTTCTATTTTTATCATGCCCTGTTGGACAAATAAGCTTTTGGAACTCCTGCAACACCCCTTTAATGCTGTGTTTCCCAGTCCACTACACCCCCAGTCTCCAGTTCAGAGCTGCTAGACTTAAAGGGGATGTATCGCTTCTTCATTTGGGCTGTTCTCTTGAAGCTTGATGCTCTCACTTCCTGAAATCCAGGGGCGTTTCTTCTCCTCCCAGCTGGGTGTTTCTTAACTGAAGAGGGATGACATCATGTCCCCTTCACTGTTCATGCTGGCTCCAGTGTGTCCCCCCCCCCCTCCACATATCACTGTCCTCTCCCTATGCAGTCTTATTTTGTAAGAGCTGTTTACATACCACAGACCTGCATTCAGTCTAAACAGTCTTCTATGAACTCAGCACTGATTTCTCACAGCTGGAGGTTTGCTACAGTTGAATCCATCCAGAACACAGATCCGTCTCGCTTCATGTTTACATAAGGCACCGACGCACAATTCTGCTGTTTTCTGTTGGGCGTAGCTGGGGGTGTCAATGGGAGACAAGCTGTATAAGTAAAAATTGTTTGTCGGCCCCTAATTGGTGAGAGGCGGAAGGCAAGCTCATGAATACCCAAACGGGGGCCCGAACAGAAGAAATTTTAACCCCAGCTAAAAAAAAGGGCAAGGCGGGGGGATCAGACCGGCAGGGAGAAGTTATTTTACAGAAACCAGATAAGGAATGCGGGAGAGGGGTAAAGCGGTATGGACCACGGGACCACTCCCGGGGGCTTGCTCCGGGGGGCGTAACCAAGTGGCCTGGGGCAGGGGCATTTTACAGACCCCTTTGGGTGGTAAGGTTGACTGACCCCAACAGCCACCAGGCGCCACCCCAGAGCTTTCCCCGGCAGCGCAGCAACCCAGAAGGCCAAAGGGCCCAAGGCAAAGGAAACCCAACAGAATGGAACAAAGACAAAGCAGACAAGAAGTAAATTTGCAGGGTAAAACAAGACAGGAAAAAAACAGACCCAAACAGGGGGAAAAGCAAAAGGAAAAAACAAAAATAGACAGACTAAAGAAACCAAGAACATAAGCAGAGACTTAACTAAATCGGGCAAAAAACCCAAGGCATACCGGGGGCAGGAACACGGACAGAGAAAAGGGCAAAAAACTCACAAAGACACAGACAGAACCAAAGAGACCAAAAATGAGCACACCGGACGCTAAAAAAAAACCCGAAACCACCAGCAACAGTACAATAAGATACAAAAAGGATCAGGCAGGGATGTGGGGAGAGGCAGGCTTATAAACCCACAGGGGGGAGGGGATGAGGGGAAGCCCAACCCCGCGCTCACGTGGGAAAAAAGGGAAAGGAAAGATGGGCCCGCCCCCTCTATAAGCTACAGAAAGGGCACAGCCAAGATGGAGGAGCAGCATGGCCACATGAGAAAGCCGCAAAAACAAAATCACAGGTGATAAAAGCAGCGGCTACAGAGCGTCACAGGCCCACTGCAACAGGAACCAGTTTGCGATAGGAACATAGGTCGACTCGGTTCGCAGCAGGGCTGCGCGTAAGGACGGGAAAGGGGGCAGGGACTGTGCAGTACGCCCCCTCCTTAAGCCCCCCCCTCCCCCTCCAATCCAAAAAAATGGAAATTCCCACCTAGGTCAGGGGAGAAACAATCCAGAGGCAACCCAAAAAACCAACTACAGGGCACAGCCAGTACTGGGAATACCTAGGAAATGGAGGTGCACAGAGGAAAACAAACGGGGAAGGCAAAATTTGGAGGGGAACCCAGGGGGGGCCCATAAGCCACGGGGGATCTCAGAAGGCTCGGGCGAGCCCGAAGCCAGGGGGGACTCAGAAGGTCGGGCGACCGAAAAACCACGGGGACTCAGAAGCTCGGGGCGAGCCCGTAACCCACTGGGACTCAGAAGGCTCGGGGCAAGCCTTTAAGCCACGGGATCAAAGGGTTCAGGGCGAGACCGTAACCAGGGGGACTCAAAAGGCCAGGGGAGATCAAAAGCCACGGGACTGAAGGCTCTGGCTGGCCCAGCTGGGCCAAACAGAGTCGGGGCTGGACCATGAGCTAGGCCAAGGAGCTCGGGGGCTGGACCAGAGAAGGGCCAAAGATGCTTGGCTGGACCATGAGCTAGGCCAAAGGATGCTCTGGGGCCATGAGCTAGGCCAAACGGATGTTTCTGGGCGGGCCCATAGCTGGGAAACGGATGCTCGGGGGCTGGGACCAGGTAGGCAAAACGGATGCTCGGGGCGGCCCTTGAGCTAGGCCAAACGGATGTTCTGGGCGGGACCTGAGCTGGGCCAAACGGATGCTCTGGGCGGGGACCAGAGCTGGGGAAAACGGATTTCTGGCTGACCATGAGCTAGGGCCAAACGGATGCTAGTACGGGGCCATGAGTGGGCCCAAAACGGTGCCGGGGCTGGCCCATGAGCTGGGGAAAAAAGGATCTGGGGGCGGGACCATGACGGGCCAAAGGGGATGCCCGGGGCTGGACCATGAGCTAGGCCAAGGGAATGTTTGGGTTTCACCATGAGCTAGGCCAAACGGATCTCTGGGCTGCACCATGAGCTAGGCCAAAGGGGATGTCTGGGTGCCCATGAGCTAGGCCAAAATCTCGGGGCTGGACCGACTAGGCCAAAGGAGCTCGGGGCTGGACCATGAGCTAGGCCAAAGGGATGCTCTGGGGGCCCAGAGCGGCCAAACGGATCTATTATGGAAATGAGCTAGGCCAAAAACAGATGCTCGGGGCGGACCATGAGCTAGGCCAAAGGAGCTCGGGGCGGACCCCGACTACCCCAAACGGATGCTTGGGCTGCACATGAGCTAGGCCAAACGGATGCTTGGGGCTGCACCATGAGCAGGCCAAACGGATGCCTGGGCTGCACCATGACTAGGCCAAAGGGATGCTCGGGGCGGACATGAGTAGGCCAAAGGGGATGCCTGGGCGGCCCCATGGCTAGGCCAAAGGATGCTCGGGGGGCTGACCATGAGCTGGCCCAAAACGGATGCCCTGGGCGGCCATGACTAGGAAAATGGGGATCTCTGGGCGGCCCCATGAGCTAGGCCAAACGGATGCTCTGGGCGGGAAATGGTGGCCAAAGGGATGCTCTGGCGGGACCTGAGCTAGGCCAAAGGAAAAGCCCTTTCCAAAAAAGTAAAGAAAAAACACCCCCACCACAAAAAAGGAACAGCCACAAACAAAGGCCCTTTCACTTTAAACCAAAAAACAGAGGCAAAATGTCAGTGGAGTCCATCCGATCCACTGAAGGGGTGAGCGGGTAAAGCGGGAGTGGCCCCCACTGGCCCCTCCCGGGTTTGCCCCGAGGGGGCGTAACCAAAGCCATCGGGCATGGCATCTTCCAGACCCTTTGGGGTGAAAGGTTACTGACCCCAACAGCCACCAGGCGCCACCCCAAGCAGTCCCCGGCAGGGGGCAGTGACAAAAAAAGGCCAGAAGTCCCAAAAGCTGGGCCCCCCCAAAAAGAATGGGGAACAGAGACAAAGCAGAAAAAGAAGTAAATATGTGCAGGTACAAACAAAGACAGGAAAAACAGATGAAAACAGGGGATAAGCAAAAGGTAAAGGGAACAATAAATAGACAACTGAAGACACCAAAAAAAAAGCAGAGACTTAAGTAAATCGGCAAAAAAACCCAAAGGCATGACCGGGGCAGAACACGGACAGAGAACAAGGCAAGGAAACTCACAAGACCGACGAGACAAAAAAAGACCACATGACACCCCGGGGACTCTAAAAACAAGATCAAAACCACTCAGAAACAGACTACAAAAAGACAAAACAAGACAGGCAGGAGGGGGAGAAAAAGGGGCTTATAAACCCACGGGTAAAGGGGGAAGGCAGAGGAAGCCCAACCCCGCGCACACGGGGGGAAATAAAGAAAGGGAAGTTGGGGGCCCGCCGCCCTTATAGAGCTAAAGGGAAAGGAGCAGCAGCAAAGAGGTGGAGCACTGGCCCAGCATGAGAAAGCCGCACAGAAATCACGGGGTGAGTAACAGGGCTACAGGAGCCTCACAGCGACACTCAACGGGGACCCAATCTGCGATAGGAACAAGGACGACTGCGGTTCGCGCGAGGCCGCGTGAGGGCGTTGCTAGGGTCCTAAAAAATTCGGGCACGGGCCTTTTTTAGTGGCAGTGAAGGAAAAAGTCCTGTTGCCCCCCCCCCCCCCCGCTAGCTTCCGCACGAGATCTGCTCTTGACTCCCCTTATGATGGTCCTCAGACAAACAACCCCATCCTCCCAGCCCACGGCCTACAGCATTGCCCCTCATTTTTTTTCCCAAAATTTGGGGGCACAAAATTGCTTTCTTATAGTTTAAAAATCCAGTATTGGGGGTATTGTTTAACTCCTAAATAACACAAACATTAGTATGATTGCTTACTCATGAAAGGGCACTGTGATTGGTTTTAATGTTTTATTTTGGAAGCATTGTAGTACATACCAAATTGAACAAGAGTGCCATAGCTCGAAAAAGCTAGTTATTTTTCAAGCTGCTTGTAATCTGGGGCGTGGTTTTTTTAAATATTTTCTACAAAAAACTCTCGTTATTTTTAAAACGGAAGCACTTGGTGTCGTCTTTGCGACACTTCCCTTTCCGGAGTTCCGGGGGCACACCTGTCTTTTTTTCTATTACTTTCCGCCCCCAGCGGGGCTTCCGAGGATCCATACGAGCACTTGTGCATACGGCTTCTAAAGAACATACAAAGAGTGGTGAGGACCTAGATTTTTTGTTATGACATTGCTTTTTTGCAAAATTTTTGGTACATAGGGCATCTCAACCACTGTGTTTTTCACTTTTATAAGCGGCACATGTAAAATTTTATACTCAGCACCTGCTGCCTGTAATCCCTTCTCTGAACCCTTGGGTTTAGGGATATGTTTTTACTGTGAGTATGCAGCAACCGTGGTTTGACTGAACGGTTTGCTAAAGCAGCACGATTTTTTGAAATCCAATTATCCTGATATGATAAACACCGATAAAAACAGCCTTTTTAAGTGGAGAAAGCTAAAAAATTTGAGAATAAAGATTTGGGGCCAAATCTTTAAAACCTATCAAGAAAAAAAAATTGTACCGGGAAAAGGGTTCGCCTCAAAAAAGTCCCCTCATTTAAGCTCTGAAATTTATGCGGGAAAAGGAATGTATCCTCACAGATTTCTCCCATGCATTAATCAATCTTTTTAAATTTAATTTAAAATGTCTAAATTGACTAAAAAGAAAATCCCATACAAGAAACGAAAAAAAAATTTAAACATCTAAAAAATACAAGTGAATATACATGTTTTTAAAAAATTAAAAGAGACATTGAAACTTAAAAAAAACTAAATTTTGGGAAAACAAAAAACCCCCAAGTATGCCAGGGATCAGAAAACACAAAAATGGAAGTCTACACTGGAACAAGGAAACCACCTTTTACTCCGATCTTATAAAGAAAAGAAGATGGCTGCAACCAAAAGAATCTGTAATTTTTTTCCGACATGGACAGCACAGAAAGTGGGGAATACCGAGCTGAAACCAGGATAATGGTGACACAAGTTTGGAAGACGCTGTTTAAAAACAGAAAGGGTCAAAAAACTAATGGACAGAATGGCAGAGGGGCACTGCGTTATGGGAAAGACCCCCACGAGCACCGGGGAACACAGAAAACGACTTACAGAAACCCCGAAGATATACAGGTGGTGGTTTAACCCCTGCTGTTATCACCAAAGCACAAAATTTAGGTTTTACAACAGGGGTTTAAAATTTTTAAACGATTCCAATTTTATTGTTTTCTACTATGTTGGATGTCAAAAGGTTCTCGAGGTTATTAAAATTAAAAAAATATTTTTTTTAAAGATGATTCATTGGGGAAATGCGCACACAATAGTGAGGATTTTGTTAAATGAATATACAGACTTTTTGTTTTTAGGGAAACAGCTAGCATTGAAGTCCTTGCTGACCTGGAAAAGGAAAACTAAAGAGGTTTTTTTTGGTGTGTCTGAGTCCGGTGTCCATACCACATGCCCCAAACCCCCATTTTACCTGTTAAGGCTAGTTTTCCCGGCCTTTTGGACTTTCCCAAAAAGTCAGGGGAGAGATTTTAAAGGAGTTATTAGAAAAAATTTTACCAAAAAAAAAACAACGTGGGGGAACTACCTGTCCCAAACAAAAGGGGTTTTTAAAGAGCTTAAAAACAATCACAATTTTTCATTAAAAAAAAACGGGAAAGGGGGGGAACGTGGGGTGGCATTACCTATAAAAAACAGGGATTTGATATTTTTGGATGAATAAAAACTATGCGGAAAACAATCCTACCAAACAATTTCAAAAAAATTTGGAAAAATTTTTGGAGGGAAGGGGGCTTGGGGCCCATAACTGGGAAAAAAAGAAATTTTTTATAGGAAAAGACCCAGTATTCCCATTTTTTATGGGCTCCCAAAATCCACAAAGACAAATCCCACCCTTTGAGACCCATCATAGCGGGAAAACTCACTCAATGGGAAAAAATTAGTGCAGGCTTATAAGTACTTAAACCCTTGTTTGTAAATACCGGGGTACCCAAAAGTACAAATAAGTGTTACAAATTTTTTCTGGGGGGGTGGGAAACTGATTTTTCCTGGGGAAGCTGTGATGTCCCCTATTTATTCCAGCATTCCAAGCCTTGTGGTCATTGCTGTTTCTTTCTTCCTCACATGTTTTTAAAAATACCATGATATGGGTCTCCGGAATTCATATTTTGACCATAGAAAACTTACTAAAGAGTTTAATTTTCAAATTTTGGGCACATTTTATTACAACTTATGGTGGCCTAGGGACCCCCAAACTTTCCCCCCGCTAGCAACCTAATATGGCATGGTGGGGGCACCATGTACTTTTGTGGCAAATCCCTTTGCCGGTTGCATCAATTAGTATGGCCCACATCGATTACCTCCTTATCATTTGGGGTAGATTACCTATACAATCCTTTTTTGATTATATAATCACAAGATTTTAACTTACACTTTACAGAAATTGGGTGGGAATTTTCCTTTTTCTAACATTTATCTAAGGGATCAGCTACCGGGAAGTGGTTACTACCTTTATACTACCGGGGGTGGAAATTCTTTCCCCAAGGCCACCTTTTTACGCACCCAATACCATCCTGCCAAAACCTATGGCGAGTAGTAAGAATTAAAAGAATCGTACCTAAAAATATGAACAATGTGAAAAAATATGGATCCAGATTAAAAAACTAGGGGGATATTCACAGAATCCCTAAAAAAATCTAAAGAAAAAAATCAAAAATAAAAAATCAACATCAGTACTACAAATAAACAGAACAACCCGGGAATGAAAAAAAATAATGGCAACTTTCATTTTCCACTAAATAAAATAACAATTTTAAGGAGTTAAATCTATTTTTTGCGCAATATCAAATATGCGACAAGATCCTGCCTTTTTAAAATCATTTATCAAGGGGTACATTGTTTCCCAAAGGAATAAAAAATTGGTAAATTTTTACCAATATTTATGTAGAAAAAAACGGGAAAAACATGGTTGGCCAAAAAAAGGGTTTTTTTAATTGGAAAGGGCCCCCGATGCAATATATGCATGTGGTGCAAAAAAAAAAATAATTTTGTGATGCACACGTGTCAATGTTTCCCCTAAAAAGTTTTCTCAAATGAATAGTCCCACCCCTGGGGGTTCGTAATTGAGTGGCCATTTGCAATAAAAAATATGTTGGAAATACAAAGCGAAAATTTAAAAACAAATAGGGAACATATACCAATATAAAAAATCCCGACCATTTCGGGTGGGGGGTAGGCACTTCATAGAAAAACACAAAGGAGAAACAAATGGGTTTTAAAATGCTATGCCCTTGAAAAAAAAAGGGGGGCTCCCCTCAGAGGGGGACTGGGTCAAAAGGTTGAGGTAACGAGAACATATGGATCTTAAATTTGGATAAGATTTTTCCGGGGTCTAAATTTTAGAAGGATTTAAAAGTATATCTTTAGTGTTATTTCACTTTCCATTTAAGGGTTAATTTTTTTCACCCTGGCCGTCCCGCCTGGGTTTTTTCCTCCCCTCAAAGCTTACTCATGATTGCTTACGTCATGAAAGGCTGCACTGTGATTGGGTTTTTTAGTTTTATTTAAGTGAACAAAAAAGTAGTAATACCAATGTGAACAAACTGCAATACTCGAAACCTCAGTTTTTACGGTGCCCCTTTTATGCTGTGCTGCTTTTTTAATTATTTTCTCAATAAAGCGCCGTTTTTTCTACACGGGTCATTGGTGTCGTCTTGCGACTACTTCCTTGCCGGGATTCAGCGTGCACACCTGTCTTTTTTTTCCCAAATAAAACAGCTGTTTTCCATTTTTTTTCTTTAAATAGCCATATCTTTTTTCATTGGTACTGTTCTGAGTCATGGGACTTTTTGGGTTTCTTTTTATTTAATTTCTTGCACAGTGGGATGAAAAAAAAAATGTTTTTATTTTTTATTTTTGTAGCAGTGTTCTGGAGGGGGGAAAATATCATTTTATACGCACAGGTTTATACGCACACAGTGATGCCAAATATGTGTACTTTTTTTAAAAAATTTTTCATTGACAAGCATTTGTAATGGGAAAAGCTTTTAAAATATGTTCTTTTGTTTTTTTTTTTTTTCACTTTTTACTTGCTTGACCACTTTAATACATCAAACTTATCTCACTGCAGATGGACACCTACTCAGCTGTTACGCACAGGTGACAGTATATACACAAATGCAACACACGTAAATATTGGACATGTGTATATACTGTTCCTGTGTGTATATTACAGTATATATATATATATATATATATATATATGTTTATATACACACTACACCACTATATATATACACACAAGTACTTCACACAGGGATAGTATATACAAGAATAATAAATATCTGGGTGTTACATTTGAGTATATACTGTCCCTGTGTGAAGTACATGTGTCTGTGTATATATATGTATACATATAGTGGTGTAGTGTGTATATAAATATATATAGTGCAATATACACACAGGAACAGTATATACATATGTCCAATATTTATCTGTGTATTACATTTGTGTATATATTGTCCCTTTGTGGATGTATATACTAATATACTGTACCTCTGTGACACAGGTCCAGTATATTAGTATAGACATGTGAGGTGGGGGCATAGCCCTCCATCCTGCCTCAGGACATACCTTATGCAGGGTCACTCGGGTCCTAGAAGCTCCTGGGCTGTTTAGGCAGCTCTGGGAGACTTGAGGAAACCAGAAGCTCATTCTGGTTTCCATAGTGATGGAGCCGACGATCTGCTGCAGGAGCCGGCAGGAGGAGGCAGGGAACCTTGCTGTAGGTGCTGTAGCTCTGGGGAGGGCTGAGCAGGGAGCACAGAAGAGGAGGGGCTGCTCTCACTGCTCCCTGAGAGTGGTGAAGTTCTGGAGGTGGGCGGAGCTTCTCACTGCAGCGAGCAGAGAGAGTTAGGAGACTATTCATTCGGGGCAGAAGGCTTTACATCCGGGGCTTCTGCCCCGAATGATACTGCCTAGCGACGTCCCTGCCGCAGCGTAAGGACAGGAACGTGGCACGGACCGTGACAGGAATACTGTGAAAACAAGACAGCTTTGCTAATGACATCCAATTGCAAAGTTGCTTGTTTTCACTGTCCCCTTATTCTGAAGGCCATTTCATGAAGTGATACAACCCCTTTAAGCAGGTTAGTTTAGTGTGCTCCCAGCTTCCAATAACTACCAGTGATTTCAGCGTCCTTCCTGTGCTCCCACTGATACCTCCCAATCCTCTCTCAATAAAAGGCACCCACAGAGGCCAACTTGCATCCCCAACAACATTTCTAGATATACATTTGATGTAGGCTTCAGCCTATTGCTCTATATGAGCATACAGTGGAACACTTCATCCATAAGTACCCATTGTAAAAAAAAAAAAAATAACAGACAGTGGATACCTTGTTTACTGTAAAGTATTCCATACACTATCTTTTACAATATGCAGTCATATACTAGCCTAATGTGATTTGCATTCAAGAATAACTAACAATTGAAATTACTTACCTATCAGTCATTCTGTTAATGATGCCATTTGTAAACAGTTCTTAATTGAACAACCTATAATTAGTAATAATTACACAGTAGTCATTATTCCTGTTAATTGTGCTGATTTGTACACATGAGACTCAACTATTTATATTGCATAATTAATATACAGTACATTACAAAAAAAATGCATAATTTAATCTGTTGAGAACACAGTTTTGTGCCCATTTATTATTTGAACAACCCACAAATTATATTATTTAGGCCATGTTCAAACGGCTTAAAATGGGCCGTATTTCGGTCCGTAATTACGCGCCAAAGTGCGGAAATTACGGCTAAAAACGGCCAATTCATTACGGTAATCCACAGTTCTCATAGAGAACTATGGATTACGTCTCCTCTCCCTGCGAATACGCCGCGGGGGGAGAGAAGTGACATGTGAATTACCAGCGGCGCATATATATATATATATATATGCAAGTCTATGAGCCGGCGAGGTACCGGCCCCCCGATCCCTCCCCCGCTCCCGCCCACACGGCGTAATTGCGGGCGTAATTACGTCCCGCAAGTAAGCCATGTGAACCCAGCCTAACAGTCATTTTGCATCTTAATCCTTTAATGATCGCCCACTGTCTTTTGATGGCAGGCGGATCTCATTCTCTGTCGCCAGCGATGCCAAAGGGAATGAAGCAGTAGTTAACAGCTCTTTTCCTAGAGCAGTCTCCAAGTACAGTAGGGCCCAGAGGAAGCCTCCAATCCCTGCCGCAGAACCCTTTAATTGCCACAGTCTGTGACCGTGACATGACCAAAGAGGATTCCCTTGCTCCATTGGGCCACCTAGATTGCCGGTGCCCAATGGAGCTTGGGAACTGACTATACAGTCAGTAGAAAATATTCAACCGCACTCCGTTAGATGCAAAGTGAATACGTTTTATTGCTGTGAATCAAACATGCTCCATATAGATCATTTATACAAGTGATTGCAAAATTGTCGTGATGTTTCGGCCCAGAAGGACCTTATTCATACATGTCACTATGTAGTCAGAGAACAAGGGGTATATGTGGAAATTGGCCGTGGCCATGGCTCCAGCATCTCCCATACAGCCACGGCCGATTTCTACATATACCCCTTGTCCTCTGGCTACATAGTGACATGTATGAATAAGGTCCTTCTGGGCTGAAATGTCACAACAATTTTGCAGTCACTTGTACAAATGATCTATATGGAGCATGTTTGATTCACAGAAATAAAACTTTTTTCACTTTGCATTTAATGGAGTGTGGTTTAATATTTTCTACCGTTTGAAGGGATTTCCAAACACGTCAAACAGGCACCCCAATATATTCACATCCCAGTGAGTGCTGCCCTGACACAGTGACTATAAAGTCAGTCCTGGGGACCTAGCCCCAAGGCTGTCTTTATAGTAAGTCTGCTGTCAGGGCATACTACATGTTGCCCTCACAGCAGCCTGTGTCATATTGACACAGTATATAATGTATTAGCATAAAGAAGTATTATATGTTACACATATAATTACTAATTTATGGTTGAAAAAAGACATATGTCCATCAAGTTCAACCAAGGGTGGTTGATTTGATCACTTTTTTATAAATGTTATTAAGCCTCTTTGTAATTTTCAAAGTCAGCTAGTGCTGACCCCTCTGACTTATATTTTCTAAATGGCCTTTTTTTATTATTTATTGCCCTTTTAATTGAAGGTATAAACCATGTTGGATTTAATTTTAATCGCCTATATTTGTTACCTATAGGAATACATATTGCTATAAATTTCCCCAGAGTATATTTAAAGCCCTCCCATTAGGTTTCTATATCACTATTTGATAATTGCTCCCAGTCTATATCCTATAGTGCGGCCCTAATAAGGGGAAATAAGCCTTTTTACAATTAAATGTTTTTCCCTCCATTAATAAGATTTAAAAAAAAACATACAAAAGTGTTTAAAAATTAATAAGAATATATAGAAGGGGGAAACATCTCTCCCTGAAGAGAGCTCACTGACTGTTTTGCATAAAGCAAAGGCTTATGGGAAAAGAGCTGAGGAACTCCACAACGCACTCTATTGGATGTAGTTATCCTCAATTCACAATATAGCTCACAGGAGCTTTGCAAAGTGAAAAGGATTTGAGCCAAACCAGTTAGGTTTCAACAACAGACAAGCTGTTTCTTTTTTTTTTTTTTTTTTTTTATAGAATTTGTGGCAACATGTTATGGAATTCTCCACCGGTCGGAGCGCACCGTTTTCGGGCCTGATTTTTAGTGGAAAGCTGCGCCTGATTTATGTCGGCGCCAGGGCAGCGCCTCATACATACCATGAAAAGTCCGCCGCGCCTCGCCAGTGTGTGAGGCGCAGTGCGGGACTTAGGCGCAGTGCGGGACTGCGCCTAAGATTTGCCGCCGGAGGTAGTGCACTCATACATGCCGTGAAAAGTTCCCGGCAGGACAGTTCAAAATGCAGTAAAAATGCAGAAAAGAGCTGATTGGTTGAGCTAGCGGGGGCATGGCTATGCCGGCCAATCAGAGCGTGAGCTACTTTCTCATAGAGTTCCATGGGAAAAGAAATTCAGAGCCAGCTCTGTTTGTGATTGGCTAAGTTAAAAGAGGTGCGGTTATTTGGACCAATGGGAGAGCGAGCGACGCTCTTATGGGTTTTCTAATGCAATCTGGAATAAAACTGTACATGGCCGAAATCAAATGATAATACTCCAGAAGTTGTCCCGATGTGTATATAAAATGAACAATAATATTGGGGTAAAGAAAAAAAAATATTAATTCAATAAAATCATGTTTATTTCTTTATTTTCGTTAGCCAAGGATCAATAGTATGGGTGTAACAAAAATAAAGAAATAAACATGATTTTATTGAATTAATTTTTTTTTTCTTTACCCCCAATATTATTGTTCATTTTATATACATATCGGTACAACTTCGTGAGTCTTATCATTTGATTTCGGCCATGTACAGTTTTATTCCAGATTGCATTAGAAAACCCATTAGAAAAGTTAGCCAATCACAAACAGAGCTGGCTCTGAATTTCTTTTCCCATAGAACTCTATGAGAAAGTAGCTCGCGCTCTGATTAGCCAGCAGAGTCAAGCCCCCGCTAGCTTAACCAATCAGCTCTTTTCTGCCTTTTTACTGTAATTTTGAACTGTCCCGCCTTTGAATATGATTGGTCAATATTTTTCCATAGGTTAGAATGGGCCAGTGTCGCTCCTATTCTGATTGGCTGGTTTATGCCGACCAATGAGAAGAGCTTAAATAATTTGAATTACTGTATTTCCCAACAATTCTCTATCTTGCAATTCCTTATGTAGCGCCGGTCTCGGCGACAAACGCATTGTTAGGGATTTAACTGATTTATTTTTAGAGAAGGTTTCAGCTCTTTATCTGATAATATTTTACACTTAATAAAAATGATTTTTTATTCATACTCCATGCCGCACGGCGCTGAGCGCCTAGATTGCATTGCGCCGATCTCTCCATAGACTACGATGGGAGAAGTAGCTCGCGCTCTGATTGGCTGGGATAGCCAAGCCCCCGCTAGCTCAACCAATCAGCTCTTTTCTGCATTTTTACTGTATTTTGAACTGTCCCGCCTTTGAATATGATTGGTCAATACTTCTCCATAGGTTAGAATGGGTCTCTGTCGCTCCTATTCTGATTGGCCAGATAGCCAAGCCCCCGCTAGCTCAGCCAATCAGCTCTTTTCTGCATTTTTACTGTATTTTAAACTGTCCCGCCTTTGATTTTGATTGGTCAATAGTTCTCCATAGGTTTTAATGGTTCAATGTCGCCCCTATTCTGATTGGCTGGTTTATGCCGACCAATGAGAATAGCTTTCAGAATTTGAATTACTGTATTTCCCGGCAATTTCCAATATCCTAATTCCTGATATAGCACCGTTCTAGAATTTTGGAAAGTTTTTTGAAGGTTTGAGCTCTTTTTCTGAGAATGTTTTACGCCTTTATAAAGGCGATTTTTTGGAATCATACTCCATGCCGCACGGAGCTGAGCGCCGAGATTTCTGTTGCAATCTTCTATGTTTCCTCTCATGTTCCGTTCTCGCTTCACTTCACCTCCGCCAGATCATTTAGACCAGAATCAACTAGGTCTGCCTGTCGGACCTGCCGAGGGCTGCAATGCGCCGCACTTTGCCGACTCGCGATCGTACATGCCTCGGAGTTTTCGAGCGTGCCGCGTCCCACCCCGGAACGCCCACAGCGCCCATACCACGCCCATTGCCCGCCCCTTCATGTGAGGCGCAGCCGAAAGTGGCAAACGCTGCGCCTAACATCGCATCCCTGCGTCCGACAGGGGATTTGGGCCGGTATGGCGCAGGATACGCCAGAAAACAGGCAAAAAGCCCAATCATACATGTCGCCCTTTATTTACATATAATCAAAATTACGAACTTTTCAATATGAAATGAAAAATACAAGCAACATCAGTGCAAATAAAGGCAATGTCATAACCATACACATGCAATTATTTAAATGCAGAAAGAACATCAACTTTTAACCAGATGCTTCTACTTTTGGAATTTCCACACCCCCTCTGCATCATCAGCACCAAATTTTCGCACATCCTTAAGATAAAACAAATATAACCTGCTAAGAAAAATATGAACAGTCTTTAGAACGTCCCACTCTTCCCTTTTATACAGATACATGCTTCTAGCATTATACAGAGTTTCTTTCAAACACAACATAAATAACCACCAGACTGTTATCTTTAGTAACAAGGCGAACCCCAGAGATCACCATAGCCCATGTCAGGAATGCGATACCTGTCAGGTCTGTTATTAATGGTCTGAGCTGTGTGAGGATATCCTGTTCACATTGACGGTACCAGAACAGATGCTGCATGGTCTCAGTACTACCACAGCGGGCTCTAGGGCACTGCTCAGATCTCACCAGTCCTCTCCTCTTATGTACCTCCCTGACTGGCAGGGCACCCTGCATGCTGAGCCACATAATGTCCTTTTGTCAGTTAGTGCCCTCACCTTTCTCCAGAGATCTCCAGACAGCTGTTTCTTTTTTTTTTTGTAACAGCTGTTTCGGGGTATTTGCACCTTGTCAGTGCAGCGTAGAATTTACTGGTTTTGCTGGGTGAGAGGCGAAAGTCGCTTAGAAGGGGGGAAAGATATCTACTTGAGGAGAGCCACCAATAAATTGGTTGGTGTGAGGATTTACTCGCCTATCAGACTTCAATGACTGTTTTGCATAAAGCAAAGGCTTATGGGAAAAGAGCTGAGGAACTAATAATATATAAAAATAATAAAAATAAATATTTTATTAAAAAAAATATTGTGCATTCACACACATAAAAAAACAAACCTACACATATTAGGTATCCACACAACCATAATAACCTGTTGAGTCAATCTAATGGGTTATTTAGTGTGAAATGTGAATGGTGTAAAAGATAATGAATACAAATTAATGCAGAAAACTGAATATTACACCTTAATTTAAATGTAAACTCAAACTACACCCCCCCAAAAATACAACTTCTCCTGCATGAAACAAATTCTCATACAACTGTTACTGAAAAAAAGGGAAAAAAGTTATTACCACTAAAAACTCATGAAGGCAAAAACTGAAAAATTTAGCTTGTTATTAAGGACTCTTCAGGCATGGTGCTTAAGGGCTAAATTGTGCCACTCTGCACCCATTTACAATTCTTTATTCTCAGTTCTTTTTTCAACAGCTGAAGGAAAAATAACAGACTGCAAAGTTTCAATAAAAGTGCCAATGAACATAACAGTGATCATGCTATAGTGTGATAGGTGTTGATTCCACATTGGATCAAGACACACAAGATTCAAGTACAACACAAATGATGACATTATTTCTACCTATTTTACTGAGACAGACAGCAGCTTAGTACCTACTAGCAAAGACAGTATACAAATTCAGAATACTGACCTTTCACATGTAAGGACAGAAGAATGTCTGAAGTGTAAAGAAAAGCACAACTAGTTAATTAGCGAGAATCATTATTTAGGATACAGAGAATGCACTTCGTAAAAGATCCAGAACCTTATAAATCCGAAAATCTATTCTTTAGTCTAGAGTAGGTGTCACAGGCCACGCTGTGGTCCGTAGTCGCGCCCGTGCTCGTTTCCCCCAGTAGTCTCCTTCTACCCACACGGCTCACGCTGCGGACCATGTCCTGGACTGCAGATGCTCCCATGCTCAGATTCCCCATCCTGGCCGGCACTCATTTGTTCTCTGCTGTGGCTTGGTGCGTGAGTACCCGTTCCTTAGGCTGCGCGGCTCTCTTAGACTTAAAGGGCAAGTGTGTCTTTAAAGGGAACCTGTCACATAGGTTATGCCTCCCTTGCTGAGACCTGCTGTTTCCATCGCTGTGTCCCTTATTCTGTAAGATGCAGCAGTTTTAGAGCATTTACCCCTCAAATAGAATTCATGAGTAGGTGTTAGCCCCGCCCACCAAAGGCTAGCCCCGCCCACTGACAGTTATTCACATGTTTCTACCTATTCAAAGTAATAGGTTTGTAAGTTGAGGTGGGCGGGGCTAACCTCAGGTGGCAGGGTTTGAAACAAACCGACACTCTGACTGACACTTCGAATGACTCTTCTGGCTGAAAGCATTAAGATTTGAGCATTAAATACACGAAAACTCCAGCATCTTAAAGGATAAGGGACACGGCACTGGAAACAGCAGGTCTGACACTAGCTTGTTCTGTCCTCATCAAGGGGGGCAAAAACTATGTGACAGGTTCTCTTTAACATCCTATAGTGTTCCACCGTCCCCTTTATGAGTTTTCCTCGTTCGCCCTGTCACTTCGTTGGTGTTCTTGAGGAGTTTAGTTCACAAGTGAGAGTCATGTTCCGTATTTCCGTGTAGCAGACCTATCCTGCCTGTTTTCCTGACCACGTTGCCTATCGCCTACCCTGACCTATTCGGTCTGTTCTAGGCCACGTCTTAGCCTGCCGATTCTGTACCACGCTGCAACCCAGCTGAAACTGCAAGCAAGTCAGGTGTAGCGACCTGGTAGTCTCCCGCCGCAGCAAGTCCAACCTACCTTGCAGAGGGCTCTGGTGAACACCGGGACCTACTTAGATTCTGCTCCCTGCCGTGACTTATACCACCGCTTGCAGTTGTCCTGTGTATTCAGCCTCAGTCCTGACAGTAGGCTTATAGCAAAGCGGTCATCAATAGTACAAGTGAAAGCCAACAACTGAAATCTTTATAACCAAAATGTTTGCTCATCAGCCATAATCTGAACACCTGTTCCATTTTTGTTTTTTAAAGGCACAAAAGGAATCATCTAAACTCACAGACATGATCATTAAAATTTGAAAATCTATTATCTGGCCAAAATCATCATCTTTTCTCAGATATCTATTTAATGATAAGTGGTGCTTACATGCAATTTACACCTCCCTCAGGTTACACCACGAAGGAAACATAGTGATTATGAAAAATGAATTTCTGAAACTTTTGTTACCAGGAAAAAATATTTCATTTTTTTATAGATGTGTCCGCAAAATTTTAAAATGAGTCTATCTTGATTATTTATTTTCCATGTCATATCGGGGACAGGAAATTAATTATTTTTTGTTTTATTTTTAAAAATTGAGGCACAGAACCAAATACTGCTGCACTTGTAAAATGTTTAAAGTCTTACAGCCTATTAAAGGCTCATTTGAAAAAGAAAAAAAAACTTGTAGATTTTGCAATTGATGGAGTATGTGTCTAGTTGGGAAAGAGCCTGGAGTACCAGAAAAAAATCATAATTTATAATCTGGCATTGTTTAAATCTGAAATTAGAACTGGCAGTACATGACTCTATTGTATAAATGAAATCAATAAACCATGTTAAGACTTTTATGGAAGGCATATACGCTGTTTACCGGCAATCTACCAAAAACATAAATGAGTTCAAAATAAGCTTTGCCTCTATATTGTGAAAGGAGGGAAGGGGATGAACCCTTGACAAGGACAGGGGATGTCTAGCATCTACCACCTCTTAGACGAAATAGTGACGGGGAAAAGCAAAGCTTAGAATATTGTGCACTTTCAAGTGAACTTTACTTAAGGAGGCAACTGGCTTGGTGATTGCAGATGGGCACTACAAGCTTGATGGTTCTCATTTGGAAGCACAGTTCTCAATTTACACAAAATAGCTTGAATTTGATGGTGGCTGTGGCTACTTATCCCTTCCGTTACTCTAGCTATCAATTTGTGTCATCTTTGTACGTCACAGTCCATCTCCTTTGGCTCATTCTCTGCCATTTTCAATTGAAATATGGCGGATTATAGAACATGTTCTAAGTTTTTTGACCCAGTTTTTGGATTTCAAATCTGACCTCAGAAAATCTGAACTGTGTAGACTACAGCTCAGATTTTCTTCTGAGGTCTATGGGGATGATTTTTGCAAATCTGCTTAAATATCTGAAAGTAAAATACTGTCCAGTAGACATAGTCTTAAACGGGTTTTCTCACTACAATGACTAGCTTTTAACATGATAAAAGTCTTCACGGATAATTGAAGACTTTTTCTAAATACATGCTTATTTGAGATTCATGCAATACTGTACCTCAGTCTCTATTTTGCTAACCAAGACCACAAAAAAGTCAATAAGCCACTAAGTTACTACCTCTGAATCCTTTGTCTCATACCCTATAACCATGACACTTTTTGGGAGATAACACCCCTGCTTATTTATGTTAAGGTAGCGTCATGGTCCATGGAGACTAAAACATGAAAATAGGACAAAGCTTCAATACCGAATATAAGAAAATTTTTTTAAACACTCACGTCATAGATTAAACCAAAATAAAATTTGAGCACAAGCCTTTTATCAATTAAAGCTTCAAATAATTTATATTTAAACGCAATAAGACTATAAAAAACAGCAGGGTACAGGAAAATTTTAAAAACCTCAAAAAAAATTAGTGCAATTTAACCCAAATTCCAGACTATGAGCTGACAAGGAACATCTAACATATTTATGCTGTGGTCAAAATAAAAAGTAAAACTAAAAACTTCGGGGTTTAATTTAGTCAAAAAAGGGAAGTTTGGAAATAGTCCACATAAATTTAAGTATGTGTGATAGCGGCAAAAAACAGGGGTTGTAAAAGGAGGGAAAGCATGGCCCAATTTTTTTTTAAATTAAAAACTTTAAATTAAAAAAATTTTTTTTTAAAGCCAACCACAAAAAGCCGAGGTTACCAAGGTAAAATAAAACAACCTAAATCTGTAGAAAATATTTCCTTCATGTTTTAAAGCAGGATTGTTTAACATGGTAATAAAAGGGCTCTTCGGTTTAACATGAATCTTCCCTCCCTAAGGGAAAATGGAAAAAAACAGGATTTAAAAAAAATTTTAATTATTAAAATTAAATTTGGGACTATTTAAATTTTTTTAGATATTTTAAAACCCTTTCTATCATTAGTGAAACAGTCCAAGTAAAGGGAAAAAATTTGAAACTTTCCAAATTTCAGATTTTCATTCAATGGTTTTTGTATGTTCCGAGTTTGGGGTACAATTTTTTTAAAACCCAAAAACCTACAATAAAAGTTTGGGGGAAAAACTTTTTCCCTGAACTGTTGGTGTAAATTCCCCTTTGGTTTTTTATGGGTGCTGTTTGTTCATTTATTTCTCTAACAAGCCCCTGAGACCTTTTAAAAAAAAAGCTTAAATTTTACTGAGAATAAATTACATAGAGAAGTTAAAGAAAACAAAAGAAAAAAAAGGGGGGGAAAAAAGGGGGGGCACAATGGGGAAGTGGGTAAAAAAATTGGGTTTTTAAAAAAAGGTATTGTTTCCCTTTCCTTTTTGAGGTTTTCGCTTCCCTATTAAAAAGGCACAACACTCATTGAGCTTGCGAGGTTTTGGGTTTCCCTTTTGCCCGTATCAAAAACTGCCAAAAGGTCCAAAAGGGGGTTTTCCGGGTTTTAAAGGAAAGCCGGGTGAAAAAAAGTTATAAAAAGTAAAAAATGGCGGGGCCCCCGCAAAAAGGGAAAAGTAAAAAAGAAATAGAGCCGTAATATTTTTCCCCCCCCTTTTTGTTAAAAAAAATGTCCCTTTAAATTTTTAAAAATGAGGGGTAAAATGACCCTCAAAACTATTAAAAAAAGAAGGAAAGAAAAACCCCCAAGCGTTTCCTGCCATTTTACCCGGCCCCTTTTCTCAAGGGGGAAAACGGGAGAAAAGACAACGTGGTAAAATTTAAAAGGATGTTATTTTTTTTTATAGGTCAAATGGGACCTTCAAACAGCATTCAAAGGGACCGGGCTAGTTGGATGAGCGTCAATCAGGCCCTTTCCCTGGCAGGGTTTTTGCAGACAAAAGATAGTCGGGGGTCGGGGATAACGATTGGGCAGGGGGTAAAAAAATAAATCAACCAAAACGGGTGTTGTTTCTAAAAAGCCGGGGGGCCTCCATGGGGGAACTCACTTTGGTGAAGGGATATTGGTTTTTTATTTTACAAATTTGATATATTTTAAGCATACAAATTTTTTTTAAAAAGTATATACAACTGGAAAAATAGAAAAAAACATAAAAAATATTCTTTAAAGAAACCCAAAAAAATTTCACAGGAATGATTTTTTATTAAACTGGGAAAAAAGAAAAATTTTATTTTCTTTACTAAAAGGTATTGGTTTTTACGTGTTTAAAAAATTATTTTTGATTTTTAAAAAAAACTTTTTAATTAATATTTTGTTGTGTATTAAATTTTAAAGTTTCTTAATGAAAAATAAAAAACCCGGGTGATGGAAAAAAAAAACAAAGTAAAAAAGACAGTAGTTCATTTAAAAAATTGACTTGCAATTTTTTAGACCCTTTAAAATAAAAAGGGGGAAAAAAGCCCCGCCAATCACGGGAAAGGGGCGGGTTCCTATGTAAAAAAACATAACCCAAGTCCCTTACAGTGCTTATTTGGGGGAAAATTTAAACGAGACTATTTAGCCAATCAAATCGGGCGGGCGTTATGAAAATTTGGGCCCAAGGTTTAAAAAGAGTACTCTCTATGAGGTTAACATGGGGAAAAAATAATTTAAGGCAAAATTTTATTTGAAAATGATTTTGCCCAAACAGGGAAGAGCGGGGATTATGGTTTGGGCCCAAAGGGAAAGAGAGCCCACTCCCCTATTTAAAAAAAACAAGGGGGGGAAAAAAACAGGGGTTGTCGAGTGACAAACTGGAAAAAGCCAATCGGGGTGGGGGGGGTTTTTTTTAAAAAAAAGGGAAAAAAAAAAAATTTTTTTCCAATGGTAGGGAGACTACTCTCTATGTTAAAAAAACATGGGGAAATGGGAAAAAGGGGGGGGGTCATCCAAATGACAACTGAATAGGCCCCAAACAGGATAAAAGGGGGGTTCTAAAAAAAATGGCCAATAGTGGGAGGAAAAGTACCGCAAAAGGGTAAACATAAAAAAAGAACAGGGCGCTTTTTCTAGTAAAAAATTGCAAAAACCTATCTGAGTGTAACATTTTAAAAAACTGACCGATGGGAGAAAAGAGCTACCCGATGGAGTAAAAAAAGGGGACCATTAAAAGGGGCTTGTAGTATAAAAAACAAACTTTATCATCGGGGAAAAAGAATTTTTGGAAACCTTAAAAATAAAAGAAACCCATTCAAATCCCAAAAAAAAAAATTCCCAGCTTGATATAAATTTTAATTTCAAAAAGCATAAAAACATATAGACCCTCCGAGTTTTTTTAAACCCTTTAAAAGACCTTTTTAACGTATGAGTTCCATTTATGTCATTAAACCTTAGGGTTTCAGGGTTTTTTTAATCGTAAATCCAAAAAAATTTCCCTTTTTTTCAATGTATGGAATCTTTTCGTGTGGTTTTTCGGGTATGGGGGCCCAAGGGGTAATTTTGAAAAATCATTAAAATTCTGTTTTGGGTACAACTTTACAATGGGAGCACGCTTGTTTTATGTACCTTTCTTGAAAACAAAGCACGGTTTTTCCATTTAAATCTGATATGGAACGCACAGGTAGTTCTGCCGACATATTGGAGACACAAGAGGCCCTTCTTTTCCCTAATTATAAAGGAGCTTTTTTTCATTAAAGGGGAAAAATTTGGGGGTGGGTTTAAAAGGGTATTGGTGACAGTGGGGGGTTTTATTTTGGGGGGGTTAAAAAATAGTCTTACAACACAAACAAAATGGGGGGTGCTACATGCAAAATTAAAACCGTTTAAAAGTAGAAAAAAATGTTGGCCCTCGGGTTGATTTTCTAATCGGGGGAGCTAGTAAAATTTTTAAAATTAGGAGCCCTTCCGAAGATTCCCAAATTGGTTTTTTCCCGGGTTATTAACGGGAAACCCCCAAAAAGGGTCTTTCTTTAATAATTTCCAATATTTAGTAAGGAAAATTTTTTTAATTTTTGGAAAGACGGAGTTGAATTGGGTAAAAAAAGAAAGTTTAAAATTTTTGAGTCCAAAAGGGGGGAAATTTTGAAGTTTTTGGGGTTGTTTTTGTTTTTTAAAACTGTTTTTTTCTTTTATCAAGCAGTCCCTTTTTGGGTCCCAAATTTTGGAAAGTCTTATCTAAGAAAATTTTTAAAAGGAAATTCCCCCGGGGTTAAATTTTTTTTCCCTTGGGAAACCCATTTTCCAGAAATTTTTTCTTGAATTTTTGAAATTTCTTTTCCTCGGTTTCAAATTCTTTCGAACCCTTTTTTAAAAATTTCCCCCCTATGGGGGGAAAATTTAAATTTAAAACCCGGGCCCAATGGTGGGGCACTGTCAAACTGGATATAAAGTTTCGCATCCATTTTTTTTAAATGGGTAGAGGGGAATGAAAACCCGTCATCTTTCAGTTTGACATTGAGATCCAGAAAAAACTATGGATTGTGGGGGATTGTAAAATTTGCGTAAACTGGGGAAATTTCCCCTAGTAAAAAATTTAAGGGAAGTCAAGAACCCCTGGGGAAATTTTATAGCGGATTTCCCGAAAAAATATTAAGAAAAAGATCAAAAAATAAAACCTTTTTTTAAAGGGTTATATATTGCAAAAATTGGGATTGATAAAAATCTGGTCCCCAAAGGCACCCATAAAAAAATATTACAAAGGGAAAGGGCCATTCTGGGCCCCCCTAGCGGGGCCTTTGATCTTATGATAGTTTGGGATCGGTTTTGTTTAAAAAAAAATTTTTTTTGGGAATGAATTTAAAAGGCTTTTTACTAGAAAAAAATTTTTTTTTTTTTTTTTTCCCTTTTAAAAAATTTTTTTTTTTAATTTTTTAAATAATTACCCAAAACAGTGTAAACCTAAATTTAAGGGGGAAAAATTTTAATTAAAAAGAGGTGCATTTTGAAAATTTAAAAAAATATGAGGGGGTTTGGGGGGGAATTCTGTGGGGAAAATTTAAATTAAAAAGACCCGAATCCCTAAGGTGGAAATTTTTTTGCTTTGTAACTTGAGGGTTTCAGGGGGGGAGGTTTTTAAAAAAGGGGAAAAGTTTGGGTTGTACTAGAATTGAATTTCCCTGTTTATGGGCGTCCCCGGAGGGTTTTTTTTGATTTTTGTGTATTTTTTGGGAAGGGAAATAGAAAAAAAGGGATGTTAGGGTTTTTATTATTTAATTTCTTTTCTTTTTTTGGGGAATAATATTACATGCTAATTTCTTGATTTAGGGGAAAAAAGCAGTGCTTTGGATTCCCGGAAGGGTCTTGGGGGAAAAGTAATTTAAAAAAAAGTGGGGAACACTTTAGAATTTTTTGTGCCTCCCATCTGTACTTGTTAAAATCCATAATTTTCCCGGGCCCACCCCCTTTTTCGGGTGGGCGCCCCTACCCAAAAAATCATAAATTGGGCCTTAGTTTCTTGATTGCCTTTTTTTTCCTGTTTTTGGGGAGATTAGAGTTTTTTATTTGTCGGGGGTAATGAGTTGAAGTTCAAACAGGAAACTAAAAAACCAAAAGGTTTTAAAAATTTAAAGGCCCCCGGGGCGGGGTTTGGGTTTGAAATTTTGGGTTTCATTTGGGGGTTTTCACTTTTTCTTTTTTATGTAGTGGTGGAAAAATTCCTCAGGGGGGGGGGTTTTCCCTGGAAAAAAAGTCTAAATTAGTGTGGTTTTGGGGTACTAATGGGGGTAGGTCTAAAAAAAAATCCAAAAATGGTTAAAAAAATTCCCCTTGTTGGTGGGGAAAAAAAAAAAAATAGGGCCTTTGGCTAAAATACTAATTTTTCCCGTGAAAATTTGAATTTATTTGGATAAGTTGGGAAAATGCCCGATTTTTGTTTGTTTTAATTTCCCGGGGTTGGTTTGGATAAAATTTTTAAGTGAGGGACAGGGGAAAAATTTTTTTTTTCCTGCGGGGCCCCCCCCCTGCCCCCCTCAAATATGGGCCCTTTTTTTTGGTGTGGTTTTTTAGTTGGAGATTTTGGGGGGGGGGGAAATATTTTGGGGTTTTACCCCAAAAAAAAAGGGGGAAAATTTTGCCCTTCTGGGATTTTTTTTTTAGGATTGTGTTTTTCCCTTAAACAAGAAGTGGGAAGGACGTGTTTGAAATTTTTGGGTAGTGAATTGGACAAAAATAGAAGGAGAAAGTGATTCAAATTTAATTCTGTTTTGAAACCCTTATGTTTCCTTTGATTTTTTTCCCAACCTTTCCTTTATTTTTTGAGGGCCCTTTTGTTTTATGCTAGAAGGGGAAATAAATTGTTTTCCTTTGGGCAAGACTTTGGGGTGTGATGCTTTTCTTTCTAATTTATGTCGGGAGAGACTGCCCGTAATTTAAAACTAGTAAAAAAATTTTTACGGGC
Organism: Phyllomedusa bahiana; assembly: GCA_025379985.1. Lineage (NCBI taxonomy): Eukaryota > Metazoa > Chordata > Amphibia > Anura > Hylidae > Phyllomedusa > Phyllomedusa bahiana. Next base: position 42,707 of record JAODAL010029343.1, read on the forward strand.
CCTTTAGGTGATCCGGGTGGACCCCGCAAGCGATGGCGTAAGCCCACACCAGGGAGTGGAGTCTAAGTGGGTCCCGGTATTCACCAGAGCACGCCGCAAAGCGGGATGGAACTTGCTGCGGCGGGCGTCCACCAGGTCACTACCACTGGCGGGGCTTGCCTGCGGTGGCGGCCAGGGTACGAGGTACAGGAACGGCAGGCAGGCTCGTAGTCGGGGACAGGCAAGAGGTCAGGGCAGGCGGCTGTGGTTCGTGAACGTAGACAGGCAGAAGGTCAGGGCAGGCGGCAAGGATCGTGGTCGGTAAACGTAAGCAAAAGGGTCTGGTACACGGTAGGCGAGACAAGGCTTTCTGGAACGCTTTCACAATAGGCATGAGCACTAAAGATCCGGCAAAGGCCACTGGAAGAGGCTGGGCTAAAATAGGAGCAGTGCCCGGCAATGGCCAATTACCGGCGCACTGTCCCTTTAAATCTCAGACTGCCGGCGCGCGCGCTCCCTAAGGGGCGGCGCCGCGCACGCCGAGAGACCGAGACGGATGGGGCAGGAGCGAGGCCGGGTAAGTCACTGGGGACCCGGGCAGCGGGATGAGCGGACCCCGAACCCGAGGTGCGGGACGGGGCGCCGCTCGGAGTCGGGGCATGGATGCGCCTGCGACCCGGGACGAGGGTCGCAGGGGCATCCGTGACAGTACCCCCCCCCCCTTGGGTCCCCCCTTCCTTTTAGAGTGGAGAAATTTCTGAAGTATGCTGCGGTCCAGGATGTTCTCCTCCGGCTCCACGATCTTTCCTCGGGCCGAAACCCTTCAGTCACTAGAACAATAACGTTTCCCTCTAGTCCTCCTCATACCCAGGATTTCTTTAACCACAAAGACATTAGCGGCATCAGCCACAGACGGAGGATGGACTGCCTTCTGAGAGAAACGATTAAGGACCAGAGGTTTTAGTAGCGAGACATGAAAGGAGTTCGGGATACGCATGGTAGGAGGGAGCCGGAGTTTATAGGCCACCGGGTTTATGCGCTTAAGGACCTCGGAAGGTGTCCTACAAAAGCGGGGTCCAGTTTGTGAGGAGGGGATTTTGAGGCGGACATATCGGGCTGACAGCCAACACTCATCACCGGGGAGAAGACAGGAGGAGGGCTTCTTCTTTTATCTGCCTGCGCCTTCATGCGGTCAGACGCACGGAGCAGGGATTGGCGGGTCAGGGACCAAACGGTCCCTATGTCCTGGACCAGAGTGTCAGCAGCTGGGACCTCGGATGAGGATGCTAGCGGGAGAGGTGGGCGGGGATGTAAGCCGTACACCACGTAGAAGGGAGAGGCACCCGCGGACTCTGACTCTAGGGAATTATATGAAAATTCCGCCCAAGGAAGTAAGTTGGCCCAGTCATTTTGCCGTGCAGACACGAAGTGGCGCAGGTAACATCCCAGAACTTGATTCACTCTCTCCACCTGGCCATTCGTCTGAGGGTGGTAAGCCGAGGAGAAGTCAAGCTTCACCTGTAGTTTAGCGCAAAGGGCCCGCCAGAATTTAGAAACAAACTGCACCCCCCGATCAGAGATGATTTGGAGAGGGAGACCGTTGCAGACGAAAAATGTGGGAGAAAAAATAGCTCGGCCCAGGCGCGGGGCCGAAGGCAGACCTGCAAGGGGACAAAATGTGCCATTTTAGAAAACCGGTCTACCACCACCCACACAACGGTATTACCGGACGACGGGGGTAGGTCGGTTATGAAGTCCATCTCTACGTGAGACCATGGTTGCGTAGGGATGGGCAGTGGGTGCAAGAGCCCTGCCGGCTTGTGGCGAGGAGCCTTGTTGCGAGCACAGGAGGTACACGCCTGGACGAACTCTTTCACGTCCTTAGCGAGGTCCTGCCACCAATAGTACCGGGAAATCAGGAGAAACGTTTTGTGGGCACCGGAGTGCCCGGCCACCAGCGAGCAGTGACCCCACTTCAGGATACGCCTACGGAGCGCAGGGGCGGGACATATGTCTTCCCCGGTGGGACGTTCCGGGGACGACAGGGGCTGCGGAGATTACGGCGTTTCCGGAGGAATTATGTGCTCTGGGATCGCTTCTTCACCCCAGTCGGAGGCACGGGAGAGGGCATTCTGCCTTCACGTTTTTCTTGGCAGGGCGGAAACGAATCTGAAATTTAAAGCGGGAGAAAGAAAGCGACCACCTAGCCTGACGTGGATTAAGTCGCTGGGCAGTCTGGAGGTACTGGAGGTTTTTATGATCCGAGAAGATACAGATGGGGTGCCGGGCCCCTTCCAGCAAATATCGCCATTCTTCCAGGGCCAGTTTTATGGCTAATAATTCCGATCTCCAATGGTGTAATTCCTCTCGCCTGTGAGAAAGTTTAGAAAAGAAGCCACAAGTGACTGTTTTGCCTGTGGGACCTTTTTGCGTGAGGACTGCTCCGCGCGCTACGATGAGGCATCTAACTTCAAGCGAGAAGGGTTTCGTGGGGTCCGGCAGCGACAGGATGGACGCAGAGGCAAAGGCCGTTTTTAGCTTGGTGAACGCTTCCTCGGCCTCGGGAGGCCAACTCCGTGGATTGGGGTTCTTCCTCGTAAGGGCCACAATGGGAGCACACCAGCGTGGAGAAGTGCGGAATAAACTGCTGGTAGAAGTTGCAGAAGCCCAGGAACCGTTGTATGGCCCGCAGGCCCACTGGGCGTGGCCATTGCAATACGGCTGACAACTTGGCTGGGTCCATCCGAAGCCCTTGGTCCGAGATAATATAAACCAGGAACGGAGGCTGACTTGATGGAAGGAGGCACTTCCATAATTTGGCATACAAGTGATTAGCTCGTAGGCGCAGTAGCACTTGGCGGACGTGAAGGCGGTGAGTCTCAAGATCAGGGGAGTATATCAGGATGTCGTCCAGGTAGACCACGACACAGGTATAGAGAAGATCCCTGAAGACATCGTTAACAAACTCCTGGAAGACGGCAGGCGCATTACAGAGTCGAAAGGCCATCACAGGTACTCGAAGTGGCGTTCTGGTGTTGAAGGCCGTCTTCCACTCATCGCCCTTGCGGATCCGGACCAAATTGTAGGCCCTCTCAGATCCAGCTTGGAAAAGACCATCTGCACCCTGTAGGACGGTTCGAACAGTTCCGTGATCAATGGTAAAGGGTACTGGTTCTTTACCGTGATCTTGTTCAGACCCCGGTAGTCGATGCAGGGTCGTAGGGAGCCGTCCTTCTTTTCCACAAAGAAGAATCCTGCTCCCGGACTTTCTGTAGATTTTCCCGGATGTATTCAGACATGGCTTGAGTCTCAGGAACGGATAAGGGGGTTAGACTCTGCCCGAGGAGGGCTCTGGTACCGGGCAGAAGGTCAATCGGGCAATCATATGGACGATGAGGCGGCAAGGTCTCTGCTTGCTTCTCGGAGAAGACATCGGAAAACTCACGATATGACACGGGGAGACCCGCTAGAGCTTTAGACGGTACCGGAGAAGCGGTAAGCACCGGGCGACGGTGCCACCAAACAGCGAGACCGACACTCTGGACCCCATCGCAAAACTTCGCCCGTCTGCCAGTCAAGCACGGGGCATGTTGCTGCAGCACGGAAGACCAATAGGATGGGCGAGGAAGACGGGGTAAACAATAGAAAGACAGTCTCTCTTTATGCAGTGCTCCAATTTGAAGGAACAGTGGCTCCGTACGGTAACGGACCAGATCGCTGAGGATCTCCCCACTGACGGAGGAGATGGATAGGGGTCTCTCCAGGAGAACCACGGGAAGATGGTGTTGAGTCACCTCGGCAGCGTCCAAGAATGTTCCCAGCCGAACCGGAGGTCCAGGAAGGCTGAAGCTTGGAAGTGGGTCCCGGCTTCCGTGCTGACCAGGACGGGTATGTTCAGACGAGGAGAGGGACTGCACATCCCCAAGGGACGCCTCCCACGTAGCCTAGGTGGCGCTCGTCTCCCGGCCGCCGCGGACGGAGTATGCAACCCTGAGGAGATGTTCAGGGCTGCCACAGTAGAGACATAGGTTTTCCTTACGCCGTTGGTCGAGTTCTGCGGAGTCAGGTGGGCTCTATCCCTGGCATTGACCTCTTCCACGGCTGGCTGGGAAGGAGGACTGTGGAGGCCGAAGAAAACACCGGAGCAGGCGGCGTGGTAGGTGGACTGGTTCTGTGCTCTTGGCGGAGCTCCTCACGTCTCTCTGCGAAGCGGATATTCAATCCGGTTAGCCAAATGGATGAGCTCGCTTAAAGAAGACGTATGGTCCCGGGCCGGCGAGGGGCATCCTTTATCTGGCTGGAGAGACCTTCCTGAACGTGGCGCACAACGCTGAATCGTTCCAAGCCAGCTCCGATGCAAGTGTGCGGAACTGCACGGCATAGTCTCCCACGGAGGCGTTCCTTTGTTGCAGGTTCAACAGGGCGGTCTCAGCAGACGAAGCGCGGGGCAGGCTCTTCGAAGACACTACGGAATTCCTGTAGAAATGTCAACCAAGGTCAGCAGGGTGACCGGATCGCCTCGGTCCCAGAGAGGAGTTGCCCAGGCCAGGGCTTTACTGAGAGGAGACTGACCACGAAGGCCACCTTGGATCTTTCGAAGGGAACTGACCAGCCATAAGTTCACATGAAGGGAGCACTGGGGTGATGAAGCCCTGCAGGCCTTAGGGTCCCGTCGAACTTTGTCGGCATGGCCAAGCGGAGCTTAGGACCAACTGTAGCGACTGTCACGGGAGGAACCACTGCAGCCGATGCTGCTGCTGAGTGGCGATGAGCTGCTGCATCATGGAGTGAGAGCTGCTCGAGCTGACTGAGCGTGCTGCGTGATCTGTTTTGATTGTTTGACCACGACGGTGGTGATATTGGCGACGCTCGGTAAGGACGCCTTGGCGGGATCCATGGCCGGATCTTACTGTTACGGTCTTGAGGTGGATCCGCTGGACCACCGCAGGCGATGGCGTAAGCCCACACCAGGGAGTGGAGTCTAAGTGGGTCCCGGTATTCACCAGAGCCCGCCGCAAAGCGGGATGGACTTGCTGCGGCGGGAGTCCACCAGGTCACTACCACTGGCGGGGCTTGCCTGCGGTGGCGGCCAAGGGTACGAGGTACAGGAACGGCAGGCAGGCTCGTAGTCGGGGACAGGTAAGTAGGTCAGGGGCAGGGGCTGTGGTTCGTGAAGTAGACAGGCAGAAGGTCAGGGCAGGCGGCAAGGATCGTGGTCGGTAAACGTAAGCAAAAGGGTCTGGTACACGGTAGGCGAGACAAGGCTTTCTGGAACGCTTTCACAATAGGCATGAGCACTAAAGATCCGGCAAAGGCCACTGGAAGAGGCTGGGCTAAAATAGGAGCAGTGCCCGGCAATGGCCAATTACCGGCGCACTGTCCCTTTAAATCTCAGACTGCCGGCGCGCGCACTCCTAAGGCGGCGGCGCCGCGCACGCCGGAGAGACCGAGACGGACGGGGCAGGAGCGAGGCCGGGTAAGTTACTGGGGGACCCGGGGCAGCGGGATGAGCGGACCCCGGACCCGAGGTGCGGGATGGGGCGCCGCTCGGAGTCGGGGCACGGATGCGCCTGCGACCCGGGACGAGGGTCGCAGGGGCATCCGTGACAAATTTCTTTCGAACGTGACATAGTGCTTTGAGTTAGGGCATTTAAATCATGTATCACTGGTTTTGATTCCAATCCTTCTGATTCCTGTTGCTTGGGGTGTCCTTTGGGGGGCCCCTTGGGGTTGATTTTGGTCCCTGTGGGGTTTTTAGGGATAGCTCCCGCAATGGGTGTAGAGAGAATCCTTTCTGGATCCTTAGGTGGAACTTTTATATTGATACTTTCTGGAACCGATGTTTCTATAGGTGGTGGTTGGTAGACTCTTTCCTTTGAGGTACTGTTGACTTATTTTTGGGGGGTAGTGTTTTAGTAAAGTTTGTTTTATTACCAACAGTTGTGTTAGTATAGGGGTTTGATTGATTGATATCTGAGGTTAGGGACCCCCACCTTTTGTGAGGAAGTTGAGAATAAACAAAGGAAGAGGATTTTGCTTTATTGGATGGGGTGTTTTTCCTATAGCTAGGTAGTGCTTCCTTATGACTATCTTTATTGATGTTGTTCTTATTAATATTTTTGTTTTTATTCAATTCCTTGTCCCTATTGAGTTTTCCTTTTTTATGTATGAATAAATTACTTTCAAATTTACGTGCTTCTGTGGTAACTCGATTGTTAATTTTCAAAAAATCTTGATGGGATTCAAATTTGGAGAGATCTAAAAGGATATTTTCTATCTCTCCTATTGTAAATTTAATAAGGAGATTCCTTTTCTTAATTAAAATATCTATAAGTTTTAGTGAACATTCTTCTAATATATGTTCCCATTCATCTATAAAGGCAGTGTCATTATTGAAAGTGGGAGACAGAAGTATTTGAAGACCTTTAGGGATCAGATTGAGTTTGTAGTACACAGATAGGAACATTACATCTAGATTGTGCTGTGCCTCAGTACATAGTCTATTTTCTATTGAGTAAAACAGTTCAGTCATAATTTTAGTGTCATATTCACGGAATTTCGTACTTATCTCAGTTTGGGGTTCCATCGGGACATTCTGATGTTCTTCATTGAGTTCCTGTAGAAAAGTGTCTCTGAGGATATGTCTATTTTTGAAGTAATCCATATTCTTCAATGGCTGCCAACCCTTTTAGGTTCTCAGAGATAGGGTCTCCGTGAATATATATGATCAAAAGAAAAAAGGGGGGGACAAGGGGGCGCACAATAGTGAAGTAGGTAAAAATAATGGTTATTAAAAATAGGTATATGTGCTTACCTTCTGAGGTTGCGCTCGTATTATAGAGGCACAACTCTCATATGAGCTTGCGGGGCTTTTGGATGCCGTAGCCCGTATCACGGCTGCCACTGGTCCAATGGATTCGGGGTTCAGAGGAACGCCGGATGAAAACTGTTATAAAAAGTAAACATGGCGGACCCGGCGCACGTGGAATATGGAATGACTAGAGCCGTAATATTGGCTTTGTTAAAAAAGTGTCTTTATTCTTAAAAATGTAGGGGTATATGACCCTCACACTATTAAAAACAGAGGAGAAAAACCCCAACCGTTTCCCTCCCGTTTATACAAGCACTTTCTCAAGGGTAATACTGTAGAAAAGAATGTGGTATTTAAAGGGATGTTATTTTTTGTATAGGAACTGGGAGTCAATCAGCATATCAAAGGAGCGACTAGTTGGATGAGTGTCAATCAGGACATCCGTGAAGGCTTTTAGTAGAAAGAGATAGTCGGGTGGTATACGATTGGGCGCGGTACATCAATCAGAAAATAACAGTAGTTTTTTCTACGGTTTCCCCTTGAGAAAGTGCGGTATCGGCGGAAACGGTTGGGTTTTATGCCCTTGTTTTTAATAGGTGAGGGTTTCCCCCTACATTTTTAAAAATTTAAAGACATTTTTTAACAAACCCAAAATATTCGGCTCTAGTCATTTTACTTCACGTGCGCCGGGCCGTTTTTTTTACTTTTTATAACAGTTTTCATCCGGCGCCCTTAAACCCCGGGGAATCCATTGGACCAGTGGCACCCGTTCGGGCTACGGATCCAAAAGCCCGCAAGTATAGAGAGTTGTGCCTCTATATACGAGGCAACTCAAAAGGAAAGCACATATCCTATTTTTAAAAACCCAAATTATTTTTACCTCTTCATATTTGCGCCCCCTTTGTCCCCCCTTTTTTCTTTTGATCATATATATTCCGGAGACCCAATCTCTGGGGAACCTAAAAGGGTGGCACCTTGAAAAACAGGATTACTTAAAAAAATAGACTTTTCCCTCAGAGACATTTTTCGGAATAATGAAAAAAAAACAGAATGTCCCCGATGGAACCCGAGGGAGATAAGTACTAAATTCAGCGAAGAAAACACTAAATAATGATGAATGTTTAATCACTAGAAAGAGATATGTACTGAGGGCCCGCACAATTAGAGTAATTTATTCTGGTACTACAAACTAATTGATCCCTAAAGGTCTTCAAAATATTCTGTTTTTTCCCCTTTCAATAATGATATGCCCTTTTTAGATGAATGGGAATTATATTTTTGAAAAAATGTTCACTAAAACTTATAGATATTTTAATTAAGAAAAGGAATCTCCTTATTAAATTTTCAATAGGAAGATAGGGGAAAAAATCCTTTTGATCTCCCAAATTTGAAACCATCAAGATTTTTTGAAAAATTAACACGAGTTACCCGAAGCACGTAAATTTAAAGTAAAATTTTTATACATAAAAAAGGGGAAAATCAATAGGGACAAGAATTGAATAAAAAAAAAAAATATTTTAAGAACAAATCAATAAAGATAGTCATAAAGGAAGCATACCTAGTATAGGAAAAAAACCCCACCAATAAAGCAAATTCCCCCTTTCCCTTTTTTAATTCTAAACTTATCAAAAAAGGTTGGGTTCCCTAACCCCAGAATAATCAAAAACCCCTATATCAACACAAATGTGGGTAGTAAAACAAAAATTTTCTAAACATACCCCCCAAAATAAGTCAATCAGTACCTCAAAGGAAAGAGTCTACCAACCACCTCCTATAGAAAATCGGTTCAGAAGTATCAGTATAAAAAGTTCTACCCAAGGATTCAGAAAAAATCCTTCTACACCCGTGCGGGAGCTATCCCTAAAAACCTACAGGGACCAAAACAACCCCAAAGGGCACCCCAAAGGAACCCTAAACAACGGAATCTGAATTTGGGAAACAATCCAGTGATACACGACTTAAATGCCCTAACTCAAAGTTTCTATGTCACGTTCGAAAAAAATTTTATAGATTCATTACTGCAGCTCTCCCGACATGAATTAGAGGGAAAAAGCATCACAGCCCATGTTTGACCCGAGGCAACTAATTTTCCTCCCTTTCAGACATAAAACAGAAGGGTAGAAAAACAGAGAAAGGTTCGAGAAAAATCAAAATCGGAAAATAACGGTTTCAAAACGAATTAATGAATCATTTCTCCTTCTATATTGTCCCAATTCATACCCAAGAGATTTCAAAAACCGTCTCTTCCACTCT
>JAODAL010029344.1:0-51748 GCA_025379985.1 Phyllomedusa bahiana
CACCCAAAATTAAAAAAACTTAAAAAAGGGGCTTCTCCGAAAGTTTTCTTATCCGCAGGTGCCGGGTTTTTTTTTTGTGGAAAGAAGGATGGTTCTTATGTTCCCTGCTTTGACTACCGCGGTCTCAAAAAGATCACGATCAAAAACCGTACCTTTTACCATTGATTACTGAACTCTTCGATCGTCTCCGCGGAGCTAAAGTCTTCTCCAAGTTGGATTTGCGGGGGCGTATAATCTCGTCCGGTTTCCGGAAGGTGACGAGTGAAGACGGCCTTCAATCTCGCGATGGGCACTTCGAGTATGTAGTGATGCCCTTCGGCTTGTGCAACGCGCCAGCAGTTTTCCAAGAATTTGTCAATTACGTTTTTAGAGATCTCCCGTATGTCTGCGTGGTTGTCTATTTGGGATGACATTCGGGGTGTTTTCGCCTGATTTGGAGACCACCAGTCGCATGTGCGCCAGGTCCTGAAATGCCTGTGTGAGAACCATCTCTATGCCAAGCTAGAAAAGTGCCTGTTTCACCAGACTACACTCCCATTCCTCGGATATATAATCTCAGACAAGGGCTTGCAGATGGACCCCACCTAACTCTCCGCCGTTCTACACTGGCCACGACCCGTCGGCCTCCGGGCCATACAGCGCTTCCTGGGCTTTAAAAATTACTACAGGCAGTTCATCCCACATTTCTCGACGTTGGTGGCACCGTTTGGGTGGCTCTTTACCAAAAAGCATGCCAACCCGAAACTGTAGCCACAAGCAGCCGAAGAAGCCTTTTCCATGCTGAAAGCAGCATTTGCCTCGGCACCTGTGTTGTCTCGGCCTGATACCGAGAAACCCTTCTTCTGCGGGGGAAACGCCTCTTCCGTGGGGGCTGGGGCGGTCCTCACCCAAAAGGGGTCCAAAGGCAAGACTCGGACCTGTGGGTTCTTTTCCAGAACAATTTCACCAGCGGAAAGGAACTATACCATCGGAGATTGGGAGCTTCTGGCCATTACGCTCGCTCTCGAGGAATGGTGCCACCTCCTGGAAGGTGCTCGATATCCTGTGAATATCTACACAGACCACAAAAATCTCCTCTACCTCCAGACAGCGCAACGTCTCAACCCACGCCAGGTAAGATGGTCTCTGTTCTTCGCCCGGTTCAATTATGTTATCCATTTCCGACCAGCAGAGAAGAACGTCAAGGCCAATGCCCTTTCCCGTGCCTCTGACGTAAGTGGAGAAGAGGAGGCCAAATTGTACCTCCAAAACGTCTGATATCTGCAGCTCCCAAAACCCTCCAACGTGCTCCTCCGGGTAAGACGTATCTGTGCCCTGCACGCCGGCTAATCTAAAATGGGGCCACTGCTCCCGTATTGCTGGACCTCCGGGGGTGCGGAAGTCTTGTTCGTTGATCTCCCGGTTCTACTGGTGGCCCGATCTGGCTAAAGATGTGCAGGAGTTTGTGGAAGCCTGTACCACCTGTGCCCACAACAAATCACCACGCCTCAAACCTGCGGGTTTGCTACAGCCTCTGCCAGTTCCTAACAGTCCCTGTGGCCACATTGCCATGGACTTCATCACCGATCTGCCTCCCTCTGACGGTAATACGGTTATCTGGGTGGTCACTGGCTGTTTTTCGAAAATGGCGCACTACATTCCCTTGCCCGGTCTTGACTCACCAATCTCTTTTTTAAACATATTTTCCGTCTGCATGGACTTCCCCTACATATTGTCTCAGATCGGGGAGTTCAATTCGTCTCTAGATTTTGGCGAGGCCTCTGTTCACTATTACAAGTGTAACTGGATTTCTCTTCCGCGTACCGCCCGCAATCAAATGGGCAAGTGGAGAGAGTGAACCAAGTCTTCGTATCCGCAAGACAAGATGACTGGTCCAGTCTATTGCCATGGGCGGAGTTTTCATATAATTCTCTGGACTCTGATTCCACTGGGGCATCCCCCTTCTTCATCGTCTTCGGCCGGCATCCCCGCCCACCTCTTCCGCTGCCCTCTGCCTCCTCCGATGTCCCTGCGGTGGATAATCTGGTCCGCGACCTATCTGCCGTTTGGAAGGAGACGCGCCAATCTCTGCTCCAGGCCTCGGCCCATATGAAGGTCCAAGCGGACAAGAAAAGACGACCCCCTCCTTCCTTTCTTCCGGGGGATAAGGTATGGCTGTCTTCCACGTATGTCCGCTTTAAAATCCCTAGCTACAAGCTGGGTCTCCGGTTTTTAGGCCCCTTTGAAGTCCTCAGGCGCATCAATCCGGTGGCCTACAAACTCCGGCTCCCTCTAACTATGAGCATCCCAAACTCCTTCCACGTCTCCCTACTGAAACCGGTCATCCACTCGGTCAGTGGTCCCCCCATCTCCCGTAGCTGACTCCACCAATGTTTTTACCGTCAAAGAAATTTTGGCCATGAAGATGGTTAGGGGAGACAAATTTTATTGGTTGACGGGAAAGGGTTTGGGCCGGAGGAAAAGTCGTTGGAGCCGAAGGAGAAAATCCTGGATCGGGGTCTCTTGTCTAGGTTTATGCGGGCCACAAAGAGGGGGAGGCCAAAGGGCGGTGGGTACTGTTACGGGTGTCCCTGTGACCCCCGTGTCGGGTCACAGGCACACCCGCACCGCCTTAGCTGCGGCCGGCGCCGCAGCCCGGTACTCGGGCTGCGGGTGCTCCGGCAGCTCTGAGTCCCACTTACCTCACCACGCTCCTATTTCCGTCCTAGCGCAGGCAAATTTAAAAGGACAGCACGCCGGTGATTGGTCTCACCGGGCGCTGACCCTATTTAAGCTCTGCCCCTTCCTTAGCACCTTGTCGATTCGATAGTGCCCTGTGCCTAGAGAGGTAGCGTTCCTGAGTATCTTGTTTGTCGACTGTGTACTGTACCTTCTGCCTCCTTCCCTTGACCACGAACCTTTGCCGCCTGTCCTGACCTTCTGCCTGTATCCGACTACGAGCCTGCTTCACGATTTTGTACCGCGCAACACCTCGGCTGCCACCGCAAGCAAGTCACGTCAGGGGTAGCGACCTGGTAGCAATCTACCACAGCAAGTCCATCCCGCTTTGCGGCGGGCTCTGGTGAAAACTGGACCTACTTAGACTCCGCTCCCTGGCGTGGCTCACACCATCGCTTGTGGTGGTCCAGAGGATCCACTACCACGTCCGTTACATACACTTCTCTCTTTTTTATTATATATATCTTTTGCCATGTGCAGAGCTATAATATTTATCTTTTGAACATGGTGAGAACTAGCGGTGGTAAGCGAGCAAGGAGGGGAGAAAGAAGGGGAGTAAGAAGTGGAGACAGAGGTATGAGATAAGGCACTCCTTCCAGTGCTCCGGACAACACACAAGCGAGCACATCAGTCACATAACTGTCAGCTCTGTCATCGCTTGCTCAGTTCCCTGTGCATCTCATTACTGAACAGCATCGCCAATCTTTTCTGCAGTGGTTATCTAATTTAGTCGAATCGGAACCTCCATGTTCCCCATTACCAATGGTACTGCCGTGTAATCTAGTCCAGCCTGCAGAGACGTAAGTTCAAGTTCTTGGGCCCTGGTACAAAAAGTGAAACGGGGCTCCTGTCAGTTACCATGTGCCACTTCCAATAAAGCTGTCTACTTATGTGTCAAAGGGGCTTTTGGGCCCCTCAGTATGCAGGGCTCCGTAGCAGCTGCTACTGCTGCACCTCCTATAGCTGCGTTCCTGCTTGCAAGCTGTCCTCATCTTTTCAGTTAGCCATTGAAAGGAATTAAGTATTTTAGCCTCTCAGTTTTTTTCTGTCCCTCTTAGAGCCAAATTTTCTTCATGAAGTTGTTCCACGTATCCAGTTTTCTATTAAGGATTGTAATTCCAGCTTCTCCTCACCTGTATAAGTATAAAAATTATCCACAACATCTTCTCCCATAGACTTTAATGGGGTTCAAAGTTCGAATAGAACTTCAAACCAAACTCACAAAAGTTCGAGGTTCTAATCGAACTTGAACTTTTTTCTGTTCGCTCAACACTATTCTACATTTTTTTTTTATGCGCAGAAAAATTGGTGTCTAAGTGCCAAAAGTTTTCTACCTCCTAAAAACTGTTGTAAATGCTCCCAGACCCCTAGTAAATTTAAAAAAAAAAACCTTATACTTACCTTTCTCTGGTTCCTTGTTCTCGCCGGTCTACTGTTTTCATTCACTCACTTCCGAATGGGGATTGATTGGCTGCATTGGATAGTTGCCACTAATTTACATCACAGTTCAGAGGTGAATAGCTCCAAATGATGATGTTAGTAGAGGCACATGACTGTTGCAGCCAATCAGAAGTGAGTGAATAAAAACAGCAGACCACGGAGAGACACCACTGGAGCTGGGGACTGGTGGAAGATGAGTAAATTTTGTTTTTATTTTACCAGGGGCCCGGGAGCTATTTCAACAGTTTTTTTTATTTTATGAACTGAATAACTCCTATCAGCTTTGTTCTTAATAACTTTTTTAATAGTGATGAAAATGGTTTCTAGTTCGAATATAAATATATCACTGCACTGGATTTAAATATTAAAACAATGATTTCACAACATTGGCCATCCAACTCTATTTATCACTATACCTCTAATTTATGTGTAGTTGTTAGAATAAAAAAGATAGGTGTTAATGAGAGAATAAAAAGATAGGTGTTAATGAGATGCAATCAGTTAATATCAAGGTTCACTTTTGCCGAGCTTTTGCACATGCTAAATTACATCAGCTGTTCCTTACCTGACAGGATGTCACTTCCTTCAACTTTGTAGGACATTTGTACCCCAACATCTGTTGCTAAGGAGAAAGTGACAAAGAAAAGGACATGCAGTTGAAATCGGAAGTTTACATACATATATAAAAAGACACATATGCATGTTTTTCTCTCTATCTGACATGAAATCAGAATAAACCTTACCTGTTTTAGGTCAATTTAGATTATCAAAATTATTTATATTTGCCAAATGCCAAAATAATGAGAGAGAGAATTTTTAAGACATTTTTGTTACTTTCTGCAAATTCAAAAGTTTACATACACTAGGATTACTGTGCCTTTAAACAATTTGTGACAGTCCATATGATGATGTCATGTCTTTGGAAGCTTCTCATAGGTTTATTGGCAACATCTGAGTTAATTAGAGACACACCTGTGGATATATTTGAAAGCACACCAGAAACACACTGCTTTTGTGTGTAACATCATGGGAAAATCTAAAGAAATTAGCCAAGATATCACAAAGAGATTTCTGGACTTGCACAAATCTGAATCATCCTTGGGTGCAATTTCATGCCTCCTTTATCTACACAAACAATTATACACAAGTACAAACAAGATAGCAATATCCAGCCATCATACCGCTCAGGAAGGAGACAGGTTCTGTGTCTCAGAGATGAATGTGCTTTGGTCCGACATGTGCATATTAACCCAAAAACAAAAGCAAAAGACCTTGTGAAGATGCTGGTGGAAGTTAGTAAAATTGTGTCATTATCCACAGTGAAACGAGAACTGTAACAACATTGGCTGAAAGGTCACTCTGCCAGGAAGAAGCCATTACTCCAAAAGAAATATATATAAAAGCCAGATTAAGGTTTGCAAATGCACAAAGGGACAAAGACAAAGCTTTGGAGACATGTCCTGTTGTCTGATGAAACTAAAATTGAACTGTTTGGCTATAATAACCATCGTTATGTTTGGAGGAAAAAGAGAGGAGCTTGGAAGCCTAAGAACACTATCCCAACTGTGAAACACAGGGGTGGAAGCATCATGTTCTGGAGTTGTTTTGCTGCCGGAGGGACTGGTGCACTTCACAAAATAGATGGAATTATGAGGAAAGAAGATTATGTGAAAATACTGAAGCAACATCTCAAGACATCATCCAGGAAATGGACGGAAATGGGTCTTCCAAATGGACAATGACCCGAAGTTGTTGTTATGTTAAATCTAACATCTTTTCTAAAATAACCCTAGTATGATCACTCATTGACTTGCATGGAACAGAATAAATATTCTGACTCATTCTGGGGTAACCTGGGCCATCAAGTTACTGAATTATTCACATACAAAACATCACTATCACCTATCTCCCTAAATAGAACAATGCAATGTATACCAAATGCCAATGTTTTACCGTTTTTAAAGTAATATTGAGCGCTTTGATATTTTAACAATACACTATCTCAAATACAGCGGACTTAGGCTCTGTTTACGCATGCATTCTGATCAGGCCCGGACTGACCATAGGGCAAACTGGGCATTTGCCCGGCGGGCCGCTGGCGTCCGGGCCACAGGACCGGCTCGGATCGCCCGCCGAGGAGGACGGTGTTCCTCCCCGGTGGTCGGCGAGTGCCGGCACCGGTCTGTGGCGCGCTACAGGGGCTGCAATGGTCGCCTCAGCGAACGGACCCCTGTGGCAGGGGGCCGACAAGCCCCCCTCGCCACATGGCTGCACGGCCGGGTCACTGACCCAGCCATGCAGCCATCACGGCCGCCACATGCACCGCGCGGTGCAAGCAGCAGCCGAGGCTGAGCATCTGGGATCTACTGATCCCGTTTGCTCAGCTCCCAGGAGGCCGCGGGGCAGGCGCGCGATGCGATGACGTCATCGAGCCCCTGCTCCGCGGCCTCGCTCTCTGCAGTGAGCGGCCACCGGCTCCGGAATGAAGAGTGAAGAGGAGGGGACAGCCGGTGTCCTGGTGAGTATTACTTTTTTATTTTTTTTAAACGTTTTACTGTCCCTGGCTGCCCATAATTGCCCTGCCCTGGCTACCTATATACAGCCCTGCCCTGGCTATATACCCCTGCCCTGGCTACCTATACACAGCCCTGCCCTGGCTACCTATAAAAGCCCTGCCCTGGCTACCTATATACAGCCCTGCCCTGGCTACCTATATACAGCCCTGCCCGTGCTACCTATATAAAGCCCTGCCCTGGCTACCTATAAACAGCCCTGCCCTGGCTACCTATATACAGCCCTGCCCTGGCTACCTATATACAGCCCTGCCCTGGCTACCTATATACAGCCCTGCCTGGCTATATACAGCCCTGCCCTGGCTACCTATATACAGCCCTGCCCTGGCTACCTATATAAAGCCCTGCCCGGGCTACCTATATACAGCCCTGCCCTGGCTACCTATATAAAGCCCTGCCCTGGCTACCTATATAAAGCCCTGCCCTGGCTACCTATATGATGCCCTGCCCTGGCTATATGATGCCCTGCCCTGGCTGGCTATATGATACCCTGCCCTGGCTACCTATATAAAGCCCTGCCCTGGCTATATGATGCCCTGCCCTGGCTACCTATACCCTGCCCTGACTTTATGATGCCCTGCCCTGGCTGCCTATACCCTGCCCTGGCTGCTTATAATATCCCTGGCTATATGATGCCCTGCCCTGGCTATATGATGCCCTGCCCTGGCTGCCTATACCCTGCCCTGGCTGCCTATACCCTGCCCTGGCTGCCTATAATAGCACTGCCTACCTATACGCTGCCTTTAATAGCCCTGCCTACTTATACACGGTCCTGCCTGCCTATATACTGTCCCTGTCCTGTCCCTGTCTGCCTATAAGTGGCCCTGTCTGCCTGTATACCTCGCCCGCCTGCCTGCAATACTGTCACTGCCTGCCACTTATCTGTCATTTTTTAATTTCTAATTTTTAGGGTCTAACATACGCTGTTTGGGGAATTGATAGGAAAGTGCTAGAAGAGAGAGGAGTCTAAGATGTATTTGTTGTAAATTCTACAGGGACGAGTAGTGACCACTAGAAGAGGACACTGCATGCTGTACTGGACAGAGAAAGAAATGAAGAGAACAACAAGGGAAGACGCCATGGAGGTTTGTGCCAGAAGGAGAAGAAAAGGAGAAGAAAACAACTCCCATCAGAGATGAGGTCTCCTGTGAGTCGCTGCTGTCAGTTGTCATTTTACTTCTATGTTGTATCAGGGGGTTCTCTGCCCCACTGTTTCTTTTTTACTTGTGTGTAGGGGGCTCTCACACGGAGCGGTTTTGGTGCATTTTTTGATGTGTTTTTTTTTTTTTGTGCAGAAATGTTCAGCATTAACTGCTTTGCCTTTCTGCACAAAATGCACCAAAAACTCTCCGTGTGAAAGCAGCTTTATAGTGTAGTTTATTTTAGAAAGTGGTGAGGTGCGAGAACAATGGGAATTTTTTAAGCGGATATTGTATGTGGGCTGCTGGGGGCTTAGTGCCAGGGCTGATTTTTATTCCCAGTCCGGCCCTGATTCTGATGCAGATTTGATCACATTTGATGTAAAAATGTACACAGCATGTAGTGCTATCTTTGTGACAAAACCGACACCTTATTGACACTTAATGGAGTCTACTATAAGTTAAAGGGATCTGTTGGGCACCGCTGGTGTCTGTTATATGTTAAACCGATCACAGCTTTGATTCTGTTTTCCTGCTTTTATAAAAAAGCAGAAACATGGAATTCACAACACAGATGGGAAAACAACCTAAACCTTTCCATCTGTCACAATTTATAGTGCACCCAAAAGTGGCTATACAGGGCTGTATAAATAGATAATGAAGGGCATTAAGAACCTTTATTAAGTCCAGTAGGTTTTTTTTTCAGCTGCATATTTCATACAGGTTTTGAAAAGCATCTGAGCTAGCTGAAATACTGTTCCTTTTGTCTAGAATGGTATGTAACTTTTCCTTTCAATGCAGTCTTTATATACTCTGCCAGCAGCACATGCAATATAAAAGACCACCATTATCTAGGCCAGTAAGGAAATTATGCATCGTGTATATAAAAACATATGAACTCATATGGTCTTGTTGACCTAAAAAAAGTGTTATTTATCATGAAAATTGTCTTGCAGCATCTGAACAACATGAGTAACACATATGTTCCAGACAACAAGAAGTGCCTTCATATTGGACAATACACTATCTTTCCTCAAAGTTCAATGCTCAGATGACCTGAGTATTCGAAAAAGGGAAATTTTGTTAAATGGAGCACTTGCCCAGCAAAGTGTATAAAAATGAATTATTTTCATAGTGATCTTACTGCAGAGATAATTAAATGTTTAGGTAATTTTACATGGCACAACCTGTAGTTTCATGAATAGACCTATTGAGTCCAGACCTCCTTATTTACCATGCAGTTGGGACTAAGAAGTACTAGATCTACATTCACAAACCTCTTTCTTGGCAACGAGTACAACTATATAATTTTTGGCAAGCATACTTGGAAAATTTTCTAGCTCAGTTACTTTATGACGTGCTACCACTTACATTTCTCAGTTTAAACCTAATATTCAAATATTATACATAGAACAGTATACAGAATTACACACTAATGTAGAAGATATCTGCACATGAACCTCATGAGCACGTACATTATGATTCTCTTTAGTATCAAATATAATAAGGTCTATTGTAATAAGGACATTATTTATGTATTAACATCATTCATAAAACATAGCAAAATTACAGCCTTTATTGATATAGTGACCATATTTCGCATAGCACACCGTAATAAGTTAAATGTGGAAACATATGAATGACATATTAAAAGGATATGTTCTCATGTTCAGAGCTGCAACCACTACTGTATCAGCAAAACTGCAGCAAAAAGCAGAGCTATATACACAAAGGACTAAAACTCACTCTTGTCCATAGTAACCTATTTGAACAAGTTTCTAGTGTCTTATTTTATTCCTTATTTATTTATTTTCTGCGGTATTTTAACCTCTTTTACAATTCTGCTTACTAGCAGTTTAGTTTCTATACTATTGTTGGCCGAGGATACCTGGAGTGCGAGGGACCCTCGTGAATATCTGAAGAGTGTTTAGGTGTCTCAATATTCCAGTGGACATCAGGACCTATACGACGGTTGTGATACCTATGCGATTTGAATGTGTTGTGCCTTTCTAGTACAACCTACTCAGCAGAGCATCACCAATCTTACCTACCTCCTTTTAACCAAGGATTAATACACGAAGTGCGCTTCTCTTGCTTTTTGTATCCCCATCTGTTTCAGCGCATCGTTTAGTTGGTGTTATCGCTCTCACACTCTCTCATACTGGTCACTGAAAGTTCACCATGGTACCTCATGGCAAAGAACTCTCCGAGGATCTGAAAAAAATAATCATTGTCCTAGGCTATAAGAAGATTGCCAAAACCATGAAACTAAGCTGCAGCACGGTAGCCAAGTCCAAGACAGGTTCCACTCATGGTCATGGTCGACATAAGAACTTGAGTGCACATGTTCAGTATCATACACAGAGATTGTCTTTTCAAAATAGACATATGGGTGCTTCCAGCATTGCTGCAGAGGTTTGCTGAGGGGAGGGAGCCTGTAAGTGCTCAGACCATATGTATCAAATTTGTCTGCATGGTTGTCGTCCCTGAAGGAAGCCTCTTTTAAAGATAATGCACAAGAAAGCCCACAAACAGTTTGATGAAGACAAGCAGACTATAGACATGTATTAATGGAACCATGTCCTGTAGTTTGATGAGACCAAGAAAAACTTATGATGTCATGGGTGTGTGGCAGCAACCAGTTGAGGAGTAAAAAGACAAGTATGTCAGACCAATTTAAAAGTGGTTCACCTGAGCCAGTAGTGTCGCTTTGTAGCTAGAAAGTGCTAAATCTATGACCCGCAGTAGAACAGGTTCATAGATTCAGGAGCATTTTCCACTACTAATGCGCACAAAAAAATGGCGCCAGGGCACCGACAATCATACATGTCACCCAAAGTCCTCCTTTAGAAAGTGGGTAGCAAAGAGGTAGAGTTCGCTAGCAACAGAAACACTCTTTGTCATAGGTCTGTGATGATAGATGTGTACATAAAGTACCTGCCCATTTGCAAACTCTGAAACATCATGAAACAAAAACAGCAGGTGAAAAAAGTGTTTTAAGAAACATTTTGGGGTACTTTGGGTTGAGAACTGCAGGGCACCATGGGTGTCTGACTACTTAGTTATGTGCAGAAATAAATATTGTCTGCAACATATTATAACATTACAAGGTCCACTGGATGGTGAATTTCTTTATATAGATCTGCTATATTGAGAGCTGAGAAGTTGTTTCTAACAACTGTTGAATTAAACTGTCCCTGTTTGGTTTGACATTAGTTTGATCAGACGTGGGTTCTGGACATCATAAACCAAATTTTGTTTCAAACTTTGTTCCTAGCCATAACCCATGCCCTAACTATATGTTTAACCCTAAATTGGAGTTAGTTTGTTTTGCCTTTTTAACTGACTTCTCCGCTGCACTTCCAAGTCCACTGGCTTTGATGTCATGTTTGCTCTGCCATCATTTCTGGCGTAATATTTCATTGCACATGAAGTGATATTGGAGGAATGTCACTGCTAAACCTAGAAAGAGAAACTAAAAATGACAAGAAACACTTTCTTTCTAGATTTTTAATTTCTTAAAGTGGTGTTCCCACAAAGCAAAGAGTACATCACTAGTGATGAGCGATTGCCTCAACTATCATTATCGATTCGATAGTCGATATCGGCAATTATCATGACGATATCCGATAGTCGATAACAGATTATCATCGATGACCATTAAAGTCTATGGGAGAGGAACAATACCTTCATTCTTACACCCAAACAGGGGTGGAGAAGCTGGAATTAACATCCACAACAGGAAACTGGATACGTGCTACATCTTAGGCAACACACTTAGGTTATAAAAGCCACAGAAAAAAAGTCACAGACCATTCACTATCCCTGTCCTGTACCACAGCATGACCCTTAAACCTGCATGACCCACAAATTAAAAAGTGTCAGAAGGCAGTATTATTTGATCCATCATTTTACTTGAACTGGACATTGACTATCCCTGTCCTGGAACATAGAATGACCCTTAAACGTGTCTGACCCACAGATTAAAAAGTGACTGAAAAAGTTTTAACATTTTTGAACCAACATACTTTTAGTGTAAACCTGGACCCAAATTTGACAAAATAAACCAAAATGTTCCTGCGGACCGCAGTATGATCATTAAACCTGTCTGACCCACAGATTAAAAAGTGCCAGAAAAAGGAGTCTTTGAACCACCATTTTAGTTGAACTGGACAATGACTATACTTGTCCTGGGTCACAGCATGACCCTCAAACCCGCTTGACCCACAGATTAAAAAGTGCCGGAAGAAAGTAGTCTTTGAAGCAGTATTTTAGTGAAATGGACATTGACTATCCATATCCTGTAACGCAGTATGGCCCAAAAACCGGCACCTCAGCAGAAAATTTCGCAATAAGAAATAAACTATATTAAAAACAACTCGTTTTCCAATACTGCTGCTGCTAGGGCTACTTGCCATTCTACTGGTGACACTGTTCCACCGTGACATTAGAATGGTGAAGCAAACGAAACAGATTTCCCCAGTAGGTCAACAAGTCCTGAAAAGTACTGGGCCACACCAAGTGCAATATAGCTATTTAAAAGTTACACAGATAAGAAAAGGTGGTTTTTGCACCAATGAAATACACCAACAGTTACTAAAAATTTCTGTATCCAAATTTAAGTACAAGGTGGCTCTTTGAAAAAAAACTGGGCCGCACCACGTGCAATACAGCTATTTTAAAGGTAAACGGATAAGAAAAGGTGGTTTTTGCACCAATGAAATACACCAACAGTTGCTACGAAATTTCGGTATCCAAATTTAATGACAAGGTGGCTCTTTGAAAAAAAACTGGACTGCACAAAATAAAAGGTACAATTTCACCTCAGGTGCGAGGTGTGCTGGCCAAAACGTGGTAAAAAAAATGCCATTTCAATGCAGGTTCAAGGCATAGTCTGGGCTGCACAATATGCATCCTCCTTTCAAAAGCCTGTCTGTCTGTCTTTCCGTCCCCCCCCCACTTTCCCGCGACTGGACAGCGCTAGATGCTTCTTTAAAAGTTCTGTCTAACTAAATAAGAACTGAAACTCTGTAATCTACCTATATTCTAATGTTCACAGCTAAAAGCATAGTTGTCTGTATGAATAAAGATAAGAACTGTGTCTCTGAGCTGAGCTGTATTGAGAGACACGCAGCACATGTCTTGCTCTAATGTTAGACACTGAAAGACTGATGCTGAACAGGAAACGGTGTTCTATGCAAAACGAGGTCATGTGATTTTTACAGCCAATGACAACCATACACATCACAGTCATGACGTTGCACACCTAGCTCACCCTTCTCTACACGAAACTATCATTACTGCCCATTTAATTCTCTATTTCATGCCATAATGTCACAATGAGAGGAGAACCACAATCAAATACCAGGACACAACAATTGGATCAAAGACACTAAGGCAATAAATGGTTGGATTTAAATAGCAGGCCCTGATGAAATCACCAGGAGTGAGGCTATGTCAACACAGCACATGAAAACGGTTGGATTTTCAACGGTTTTAGTATTTTGAAACCGCTGAAAATCCTACTGTTTTGCATGTCCATTTTTTTCAGCTCATTTTCTGGCACCGGCGGTTTTAGGAACATGCTGTAAACACCGCCGGCATCTTGCGTTTTTCCATCGCTTTCCTATACATTCACTTGTATGGACCGATGGTAAAAAAAATAAAACCAACTGCGATTTTTGTGCAAAACGTAACAAAAACACGGTCGTGGATAGGACCAAAAGCCATCGGCTCTCCGATGGTCTTTGTATAGCCATAGCAAAGATAGCAGCTGCTATGCACAGAGGTTAAGGGGCACCATTCAGGTTCAAGAATTATACCTTTTTGTAGGAAATAAGTTGAGGATATTTCTCATGAAAAAGATTTTGGTATCTACACTTACCAAACAGTGAGTTTAACAAGCTACATATTTGATTATTACAATCTTGGTGCCTATATCATTATTGTCACGGTCTATGTCGCGGCTCCAGTGCTGAGCTGTGGGCATGGCCATGTCCTGACCACTGCGACGGCATCCTGTATTGATCCCACAATATACTTACCTGTCCCAGTTCGTGTCCCTGTTTGACCCATGACTGCTGCATTTCTGATGTTTACCTGTGAGTGACCAATATGCTAGCTATGTGTTATCAATACGATACCTGTACATTTCCTGCTGTATACCTGCCTCTGCACCAAGCCCATAGTATCTGCTTTTCCTACCATTGTACCTGTCCGTTAGTCACCTGGGACTGCGCTACCCACCTATGGCTACACCCGCTGTGTCCAGTCAACCGTACCAACACCTGCTATTCTGTCCTGCACTTTGCTACCTCTGCGAGTTACACCATCTATGCTCGCAGGGGCCCAGAGAATCCACCATATACCAATGATTGATGGGTTAGTGTATACGGACACCGCCGGATTGTGACAGTACGAACGAACTGACCATACCATGGTTCCCGCTGAAGTGACCTTGCCAGACATCGTAGCCATAGTGAGCCATCATGGTGTCCACCTGGAACAGTTTTTTCTAAAAGCTACAAACCATTACCACCCATCTGGATGAAGTTATGTCTTCACTGGCACCTACACATGACATGTCTCAGCCTGCACCTGACTTTGCCTGCTCGGTACTTCGGAGACCCTCATACAAGTTGCGGATTCCTCAATCAGAGTACAATACACATTGAGGTCCTGGCTCATCAATTTCCATCTGACTGTGCCAAGTTTACATTCATCATTAGCCTGCTCTCAGATGAAGCCTTGGCCCGGGCCTCACCCCTCTGAGCGCCTTCCGAAAAATTTTCAAGCAACCAGTATGCAATACCTCCACTGCATCATCTGTGTTTCGGTTCTGTCAAGGTGACTCCACAGTGAGCCAGTATGCCATTCAGTTTCATACCCTGGAGCTTGCAGGGAACAACAAATTCTTTGTTGCTTTTTTTCTGGGGAGGGCCACAATGGATGCATCAAGGACAAGTTGTCTGGTCATGGCCTACCTACCACCCTGGACACCTCATCACTCTGGCTTCCCGGATCGATACCCGCTTTGCTGAAAGGGAGCTAAAGCTTTGCCAGCAGCCTTCGTCCTCCCGACCTGGCAAGCCTCCGTGCCTTTTCCCTGAAACCCCAAGTTTTCCTCACCAGGCACCTGCTTTCTTACAAGATGAGCCTGTGGAAGTCAACCATACTCATCTCTCCACGGAGGAACGCACTCATTGACGCAGCTTAAATCTCTGCCTGTATTGTGGTGGTGCCTGACACTACCTAAAGAACTGCCCAGCTTGCCCGGCTGCTCCCTGGAAACCCAAGTGCCAAGGTTTCGTTGGTAAGGTGACCCTGAATGATGGTGCATCCGCTCCCTGTCTGATCACTCCGGTTTCCCTCCACTATGCTTCTGGTGCTACTGCTGATGTTCCTGCTTTTCTGGACTCTGGTTCTTCAGAGAACTTCATCAACTCATTTCTGCTGGAGAAGTTCTGCCTGCCTGTCTCCCATCTGGAGAAGCACCTGTGTTTCCCATCTGTTAATAGGGAGATTTTGAAGAAGCCTGTCCAGTTCCGTACCCAGCCTGTGTCTCTGAAAGTTGGAAGTTCCCACCAGGAGTTGATTTCCTTCTATGTTTTGCCCAGTTCGTCTTTTCCAGTCCTGCTTGGTCTTCCAGGATTCCATCTTCATGGCCCATCTTTGGAAAACGGGTGAGGTTGTTTAATTGGGCAAGTATTGCCACTCACTGCCTCAAACCCACCCACCTGGAGGTGGTTAAACCAGGTTCTTTTCGGGGTACCGGATTGCCCGGAGGGGAAGGTTTAAGGGGGAGTACGGTCACGGTCTATTCCGTGGCTCCCATGCTGAACCGCAGGCATGGCCACATCCCGGCCGCTGCAGCAGAATTGTGTATTGCTCCCACAATATACTTACCTGTCCCGGCTCCTGTCCCGCTGCGGCACCGACGGCGGCATTCGCTGTCAGCGCTTATTCACCAGACCTCGCTCCTGCTTGCTCTTGTCCTCTGTGGCTGCCTTTACGTGCACGGGTGCCTCCTTCTGCTATTTAAAGTGACAGTGTCCCAATTAGCTGCCCGGTGACCCCTGGCTATATAAGGAACTTCCTCCCCTTGCTCCTGGTCAGTTTGTTGTTGTCTACTACATAGAGGTTGACCCCTGGCTGCTGCATTTCTGCTCTTTACCTGTGCGTTGCCAATACGCTACCTGTGGGTTTCCTGCTGTATAACTGCCGCTACACCAAGCCTCTAGTATCTGCTGTTCCTGCCATTGTACCTGGCTGTTAGTTGCCTGGGACTATGCTACCTCTCTACGGCTACACCTGCTGTGCTCAGTTACCCAAACAAGCGTCTGCTATGCTGTCCTGCACGTCAGCTACCTGTACAAGTGAAACCATCTATGCTCACAGGGGCCCAAAGGATCCACCTTATACCGACGATCAATGGGTCAGTGTATCCTGACTGTGAGAATTATATTGCATATATGTCTTCTCTTTAGGTCACTTATATATCCTGATAAATACATAATCTTCTTGGGTTATTGAAAACATAATCATGAGTAATCCAATCCAATGAGGATTTCCTATTAATTGTAATTTGGTTTGTCTTATGATCAAATTAATCCCAAACAGCTATAAAATATTCAAAGTAAAGCTATGTTTTAGAGTAGGGTCTTTTTGTTTGAAATACAAAATTGGTGGCCTTCTGCTATCTAGCACTACTATGGGGGTTCTCTTATATATGACTGTATTATTTATACCTTCAATTATTTCCACATGCTTCTGTTTAGTTTCCGGTCATTAGGTGTTGGGGCCGATCTTATTTTATTCAATGAATTCTAGTTAGGCCCCTGAATGTGGGCCACTGATTCTGCTATATAAATTATCTTAATGTTAAAGTGTAAGGGACCAGTCAGGGACACACGAGAAGACACAGACAGAATGAGGCCCTGACGCTGGTCCCAACCCCTGTCCCTGCCTTTTGGGGGTACCCGACTCCTTAAAAGGTCGGCCCCAACCAGAAGACTGAAAACTACACTGAATACGTGGGAACACAAGACACAGACAAACAAATACAAAACATAATAAGGGAACGTGAGTCAAGCAAGGTTGGCAGCAAGAGGGAAGCGCAGTACCAAATCGGGAGACAGAGAGAAAAATGTAAGACGAGCAAAGTCGGTAACTGTCGGGCAATGCAGTACAAAATCAGAAAGAGCAGAAAAGTCAGAAGCCAAGCAGAATCAGGTAACCAGAAAATCCAACAATAGACAGCAAAAGGCAAGCAAAAGGTAAAGGAAAGACCCAATATAACAGGCACAGGGGACAGGTAAGGGATCCTTAAATAGGGAACTGGTGAACACAGAGCAGAGGTGATAGGTGGAAATTACACAAAGCCAGATAGGGAAACAAAGCTGTCAATCAAAGAGGAAACACAGTTAAAAAAAGGGGAGCTGGAGGATTGCTGGGCCCCGGGGTTGGCCAGAATCAATTACACACGGGGAAAGGGAAAAAGGACTCTTTTTCCACACGGGTAACCAAGAATTTAAAAGAAATTATGTAAAAAAAACCCACGGTTTCCGTCGCAACGGCCGTGGCCGGCGACCAAAACTCGAAGCGGGGGGTTTCTTTTCTTTACATGATCATGACAGAAAACCCCCCCTTTTAGGGGGGGCCCCCCGGGGACCACCCCAAGGGACCTCCAGGTTTACCAGGGTGGGTTTTTGGGGGAATTTTCCCCCTTTTACCAGCTTGGGGGGGAAATTTTATTTGATGGGACTCGAAGAGGGAAAGCCTTTTTGATCTGGGGCGTTTTTTTTTTAAATTAAAATTTGTTTTATTTGGGGCTTTTTTTTAGGGGTTCTTATGATTTTACCCCAGATTTGTTGGCCAGTCTTTTTTCCGGCGGTTTAAAATTTTTTAGTTTCCCCAACCTTTTAACGGCGGAATACGTGAGGGGGGAAAATCATGGGTCATAGCAAAGTGGAGCTGCCGAAGGAGCAAAAACTTGGTGTGTCGTAGTGAGGGACAAGTTTGAAATCACGGTGGCGACAATACCCCAAAGAAAAAACAATATTTTCGGGTTTCCTCAATATCTCGGTACAAAAGTTTCTCGTTCCGGGGCCCAAAAATTGTTGAGCTCTGCCCTGGGAGAGGTTTAGTGAAAAACATCAGGCGTTAAAGAGACAGTTTATCCCCCACTTCTCCATCAAAGCCGCCTTTAAAAAGGGAAATTTACTTTCAAAAAAATGTAAAGGGGTAAAAGGAGTGCGTGCCTTCGAAGGGAAAAACCCACACGAGCCCCCGCTTTTGGGGACCCAACTCGGTGGCCCTCCAGTCGAAAAAACAGGATTAGGGAGGCGGACCCAGGGAAACCCCCAAGGGAATAAATCCGCGGGTGATTTTCCCCCATGACAAAAAAGGAAAGCTTTTCGGTATGGGGAAAACCCCCCAACATCTAAAGTGATCTTTTGCAGTATGATATTTTTTCTTCCCCCGGTTAGGGGGGTTTGGTCGAACTTGAAACTGAAAAAGGGGGGGAACACAATGGAACTAGTTCCAAACCCCAAAAAATTTAGCAAAAAGCCCTGCTGGGTAAAAAATAGCTGTAGACCTTTAGTCAAACCCTGGGTCGACCCAAACCAAACCCCTTGGGGCTAGAAAAAAACCAAAAGGGTTTCGGGCAAAAAAAAATTGTTATTAGAGTTAGAAGGTACCCGTTTTTTTTCCCAGTTTTCCTTCTGGGAAATTTCTCAGGGCATTTTGGGGTTTCCTCGGGGGGGGACTTGGGCCTAGTCGGGCAGTTTCTCAGAAAATGGTCCGGGGGTTTTCCCAAATAAAAGGGACAATGCGTTCTCCAAAAGGGGGGGCTCCTCCCGGGGGCAGAGATATGCAACCCCCAAACCATGGGTTTTTTTTCGGAAGCTGAGAGGGGGATGGAAAAAAGGGAAATTCCCAAAAGTTAGAAGGAGGTTTTACAGGAAAACATGACTTGGCTGAAAAGCCAAAACCCCTTTCTTTTCCCTGCGTTTTTTCCCCCCTTAGTCTTCTGTTTAATAGTTCCGGGGTAAAGTCATGAAATCATTTTTGGGTCTCAGGGGGTTTGGGGGGTGGGCCATTTGATCCCCCTTTTTGCATCAGGGAAACCCTTGCCTGAAAAAGGGTTTTTTTTGAGGGTTTGGGCCCGCCACCCGGGTCAACGTTTAACCTTTTGGGGAAACTCTGAACAGTAGTCTTCGGCTGGCGACGGCCCCCTTTCTGAATAGGGTAACAGCTGGATTTTTGCCCCTTTTCGCACGGTTGGGATTTCATAAACATGGCCCAGAGCTAAAAAAAATCTGTCCACTGATCTCCAAACAGGGGGTTCAGGGGGTTTAGCTAATGCCCCAATCCGGAAAGGGGGGCCCTGAAGGGAGACACACAATTTTAAATCTTTTCAGCCCCAGTGGAAATTAGTTGAAGCGAAAAAATAAGGGTGACAGGATTCCGGGGGGTGTTTGGAATCTGTCAGGTTATCATCAAAGCGGGTCGGGTTTGTAGCATCTTAGTTTTTGGGGTTTCTAGGATCCCCAAAAGCAGGGGGAGGGGGGGGACACGGGGGTTTGGGTGGCAGGTCCCGGGGACCGGGGGGCGTTTAAAAGCGGTTTTAGACGCGGGGAAAATTTGATTTAAGCCCCCCCAAAGCCCTGGAAAAATTGGGGCGTTAAAATGTTCCCGGCGGTCAGTGACCGACAAATCAGTGCTCAAAGTTGAACCGCCGGGGGAAAATTGAAGGGAATTTTGGGTGTTATAAAAAAAAGGGACCCTCAGGGGGCACACGAGAAGACCAGAAGAGTGAGGCCCTAACGCTGGTCCCCAAAAACCCGTCCCTGCCTTTTGGGGGTACCCGATCCTTAAAAAAATTGGCCCCCCCCCCGACGGGGCTGAAAAACTAAAACTGGAATTTCGGGGAACAAAGACAAGGCAAACAAAAAACAAAAAAACAAAAAGGGAAGGTTTAGGGCAAGCAAGGTTGGGGGGAAACCAAAAGGGGGGCAGGGAGTACCAAATGGGGGGACCGGGGAGAAAAAAAGTAAGCGAGCAAAATCGGTAAATGTCGGGCAAAATTTTTCAAATACAAAATCAGGAAGAGCAGAAAAGTTTAAAGCCAAGCCCGAAAAAAAAGGGAACCAAAAAAAATCCAAAATAGAAAGCAAAAGGCAAGCAAAAGGTAAGGAAAGACCAATTTTAAAAAGGGAAGCGGGGGCAGGTAAGGGGAAACCCTTTAAAAAGGGAAACTGGTGAACACAGAGCGAGGTGAAAAGGTGGAAAAAAAACACAAATCCCGGGTAGGGAAACAAAAACTGTCAAAAACAAAGGGGGAACACAGTTAACTAAAAAGGGGGTGGAGGGGTTGCTGGGCACGGGGTTGGCAGTAAAAATTACACCCCAGGGGAAAAGGAAGAAAAAAGTTAAAACTGGTAACCAAAAATACAAAAACATTTTGTCAAAAAAACCAAAGGTTTTCCCTCGCAACCCGGCCCCTGGCCGGCGAAACCCGAAATCGAAGGGTGGGGGGCTGTCGTAAAAGATCTTTACATAAAGACACTCAAGGGACATAAGGGCCCCAAAGGGGTGAAGGAAAAAACCTGCAAAGTACTAGTAAAAAGAGACATGTGAGATATACTGTTTGCAGCTCTCTATTATTGGCTCTTTTAATTGTTTTCAGTCATAAAAGGGTTGTATTGCTCAAACATTATTGCTAGTAGCTCACTAAATACTCTGGCTCAACAGTAAAATGCCCTGGAAATAATTTTTAAATATTGGCAACTCAAACCCAATTTTAAAAAAAGTTGAGAGGAGTAAAAAGGTTCGGAAAATGTTTAGGTTTCTAGGGGGGGAGCAAGTTTTTAAATAAATTTAGCAAAAAAAACTTATCTTTTTGAGCCAAAAAAGAGCATCAAATTTTTTGTTTTCTCAGTTTTCAAGAGCTGTTTCTCCTTTATAGAAAAATTACTGGCTTCAGTAAACCTGTCCATCTGGACATTGAAAAGGTTTTATTTTTACAAAACCTTTTCCCCTCTGTTTATAGTATGAAAAACTTATCAGCCTTTGGGGAGGGTGTTTGGGGAGGGTCCAATCTAATATCAAAGAGGGAAGACTATGGGTTGTTCTTCAGTGAAGTACAGAATTAGCACTGCATTCTACAGATAGTGTATTTTCTATCTGTAGACTATTTTATTTCAATTATATTCTTGTAGTTATAAAGCAATTAATATAGACCCATCAGCTAATGAATTAATAGCATAATAGATGTAATGATTTTTCATAACATATAGCTAATAATCACTAAAACTTTAAGGAATACAATTCTTGAAATGCCAATTTGCAAATCAAAAAAATGTTGTTATGTGAGTAGAATGATGTGAGACACTGAATATAATAAGCAATCACATCACGCCTATAATACAACGCTAGATGACAGTCATTGCTAGGTAGCAAGTGAAGTGATAAGTGATACATATTAGCAGTGATTAAATGAATGAAATTGATGCTAAAGTGTCTGATGAATAGTAGTTGCACATCATAAATCCATAGTAAAGAGATTATTAAACTGAAGATATGTTACAAAACAGAGTGACACATGATAGATTCTAGGTCTATGAAACAGGTGAATACATAGGAGGGAACAGTATATTTTTAAAATAAAAATCCAGGCAAATGATATTTGGTTGCTTAGTGTTTGAAGTATCTTTTAATTGTGTGATGTAAAATATAAATGCATATGTACTGTTAGGCCATGTTCACACGGCTTAAAATGGGCCGTATTTCGGTCCGTAATTACGCGCCGAAGTGCACAAATTACGGGCTGAAAACGGCCCAGTCATTACGGTACTCCATAGTTCTCATAGAGAACTATGGATTACGTCTCCTCTCCCTGCTCGGCGAATCCGCCGCAGGGGGAGATAAGTGACATGTGAATTACCAGCGGCGTATACGCGGCGCTGGTAATACAAGTCAATGGGCCGGCGAGGTGCCGGCCCCCCGCCCCCGGCCACACAACGTAATTGCGGGGCATAATTACGTCCCGTAGTTAAGCCGTGTAAACATAGCCTTACAGTATGGTTTCTACATTGTAGAAGCTTATGGCTACATTGCAATTGGTTATTTTCCCCACACCTAGAACTAAGTCAATAATATCATAATTACGTTTCTCCCCATATTATTTTGCTCTATGAATTCTAGTTATGTCCCTGAAGGTGGGCCACTGATTTTGCAATATAAAAAATTGTAATGTTAAAGACACTCAAGGGACATCAAGACTAGAGATGAGCGAGCTGTAAAAAATTCGAGTTTGGGCCGAACCTTGAATTTTGAGAAATTTGAGCCGAACCGAACACCGAACCCCATTTAAGTCAATGGAAGATGATGTTCAGGTTAATTTTTATATTAACAGCAATTACCTTCCATAAGAGTAAAATGGATACATGGAAGAACTTAGTGAAGACAATTTGACTCTTAGAGTCACATCAAAAAATTGAGAGGCTAAAATAATTAATTCCTTTCAATGGCTAACTGAAAATATGAGGACATCATAGCTATAGGAGGTGCAGCTGCTACGGGGCCCCTTTGACACATAAGAAGACAACGGTATTGGAAATTACATATTGTAACTGGCAAGAGCCACCTATCACTTTCTTCACCAGGGACCAAGAACTTCAACTCACGCCTCTGCAGTCTGGATTAGATTAGATGGCAGCACCATAAGTGGCAATGAGAACATGCCAATGGGGAACCACATTGTATCATCAAAGAGCTCTTCAGAATATGGATTATCTGGAGCGGTCTGTACATTGGGTGACATTTGGGCTGTGTTTGCTTCAGGTTGGACTGATGATAACGATGATGATGACTACATTTGTGGCCGCGACTGAGAGGACGTTGAGGTAAAACCGATTGATGAAGGTTGTGTTAACCACTTAAGATCAGATTGGTGACACTCTTCATTAATCAGATGCACAGTGAGCCGACCAAGCGATGACAGACCTGATGGTTCTGCAACTGACGATGTGCTCGCTTGTGTGTTGTGGAAGGAGTGCCTTGTCTCGTACCTCTAGCTCCACGTCCTATGCCCCTCCTTGCTCACTTACCATCTATAGTTCGCTCCATGTTCAGAAATATAAATATTAAAAAAGGTCAAGATTTCTTCACAGTCTCTTATTGAAGAACTGTACTCCAAAGACAGCAAATCAACAATGTTCTTAAATGCCTATACCTTGCAACTGGATCATAACCAGAACTTTTTCTATGAAATATCTGTATAATGGGGTCTTATGGAAGAACCCCCACAACAAGACAGCACATCAAAAGTGTTCTTGAATCCCTATAATTGGCAACTAGGATTAGAAATAGAATTTTTTCTATGGAATGTCTGTTAAATGGGGTCTTATGAAAGAACCCTGACAGAAAGACAGCAAATCAACAGTGTTCTTACGTCCCTATACTTTGCAACTGGCAAATAGGAGTAGAAAAATATTTTTTTCTATGGAATATCTGTGAAATGAGGTCTTATGGAAGATCCCTGATAGGAAATCAACAGTGTTCGTAAAAGCCTATACTTTACAACTGGCAAATAGGAGTAGAAATAGAATTTTTTCCATATGATTTTTTCTATAGAATATCTGTTAATACTGTCTTATGGAAGAACCCTGGCAGCAACAGTGCGACACAGAATTCTTCTTGAATAACAACATGTAACTACAAGCAAATAGTATTAAAAAAATATTTATTTCTATGGAATATCTGTTAACACTGTCTTATATAAGAACCCTGGAAGCAACACTGCAACACTTGCATTTCTTTCTATAGCAGATTTGCTGATGGTGTCTTCTGCAGTGGCTGAACCCCCAAAACAGGATAAATGAACTTTTGGGCACTCTGAATAAAAATGCAGCCAGCTATACAAAACTATACACTATACAAAAGCTATACAAAACTCCCTAACTATTGATGTGTATGATTCCCTAAGCTAGCTGTCCCCTCCCCTCTCCCCCAACTAATCTAACTAGCAGCTTTTCCTGTGTAAAATCACTAGAAAACGGTGTTTCTGCCTGCTACCAAACAAGCACCCAGAGACAGCAGTGTGTTCAGTACAGAGACTAAGGTCAAAATGGCGTTCAATAGGAAATACAGGGACATACACATAAGACAGTTATGTGATTTTAGCAGCCAATGAGATCCCTACACCCTCACTGGTAATGTTTTGACCCCTCTCTGTGCTCTGCACTTATTGGCTAACCACCAAAACTGAAGGAAGCAGCTGAAAGTGAAAGTAAAAATGGCGCCGAACACATGTCCCGAACTCAAATTTTACTGAACTTGCGGTAAAAAAAATTTGGTTTGGCTCTTCGGAAAATACGTACAATTCGACTTAAACTAAACGGTTCAAGTTGGTTCGCTCAACACTAATCAAGGCCAATATCCTAATTACCTTTCTCAATACTAGAGTCAGCAAATTTAGAAGGTTGTGAAAATGGCAGTATGGAAAGGATCATGTGACCTAACTAGCATTAAATTTTCAGCTTCAAACTATGTTTTAATTTTTTTCCATATCATTGTCTAGCTTGTCTAATAACCAGACTGATTGGTGTTTTGGTTTCATGTGTTTCTGATGCGTTTTCTTTTAAATGTATCAAAAGCACAACAAAAACAGAACATGTAAATCTTTTTGGGGGGGCCTTTCAGAATTGGGCTTTGCATTTTTTGGGGTGTATTTTGCGCCAATCGACTTTCATAGTCCTATTCTATTTCTGCATGAACAGTCGTACATCAAAACTTGGTGCTGTTTGAACCAGACACGACACATTTGAATGCACCTAAGTTATGCGCCTAAGATATGTTAGCAATGTGTCTAAGATATGCTATGCACCTAAGTTATGCACTTAAGCTATTTCCTGGCTCCAGAGAGCCTGTATGGTATTGTAGAACATTGTGCGATGCAGAAGTATGCATAGGGAGCGTGGTTTGGTATTGAAATGATGCTGTGATTTAGTATGACAGGCAGATCACAGGTGCCGCTCTTAGAATCGCTTCACACTTTACTTATTTGGGCAGTTACGGGGTCAAAACTGACCAAATAACTGAAGTGGGAACGCAGCCTGACAGGGTAATGTCAGCGCCAGCTGGAAATAACCGAGCTGAAGGCCAAGATCCCACTATAGATCCCGGCACTACATCAGGAGACGTGTTATAAGAAAAACTGGGAAAGACTGTATATTTAAAATTGAGGCTAAGCTCTTATTGGTCAGTTTGTTCCTCCAATCGCTATACGAGCGACGTGGAGCCATTATTCTCTATGAGAGTCTATATAACCAATCAGAAACAAAGCGGTAAAATTCAAATAACATAGCTTAGAATAAAGCTGTTCAGTGATTGGGCAGAAATACAGAGGCTGGACTATTCCAGCCAATGAGAGCATGAGCTACTCAAGACTCGTAATATGCTATTGGGTGCGTTCCACCAATCAGGATTCGATCTACTTGTTCCTTTTTGTTCTATGGAAATAGGGTCTTGTGTCTGATTGGTCTATAGAAAGTAAGGGAAATTCGTATCCACCAATCCTGAAGGGAGCGACAAAAACTACATGTTAACTTATGGCGTCTGCGGGAGCAAATCAGGATCCGAGTGACTATCTCCATTATGTTCTGTCACGGTCCGTGCCGCATTCCTGTCCTTCACTGCGGCCTCTGCTGTCGCCATGTGCGTTCCTGGCGCCGTTGCTTGCCTGCCTGTGGTTGCTGTACGGCTTTTCCCGTGCTGGCCATGCTGCTCCTTCATCTTGGCTGCTGCCCTGACTCCTTGTTGCTCTATATAGGGCGGCGGCCACATCTTCCACTTATTTATTCCCACAGTGTGCAGCAGGGTTAGGCTTCCTCTACCAATCCCCTTCCACCTGTGTGTTTATAAGCCTGCTCCTCACTACACTCCCTGACTGATCCTTGTTGTTGCATGTTGTGTTGTTAGTGTCTCATGTTTTGCTGTTGTTCCTGTGTGTTTTTTTATCTTGTTTGTTAGCTGTCTGATGTGCACACCCTGTCTGTGTCTTTGTCTGAGTTTCCTTGCCTGTGCCTTGTTTCTCTCCTGGCCTTGTAGTTCTTGCCTGCATGTGTGTGCACTTTGGTTTCCTTTGCCTGAGTTTACATTAGTCCTGCTTATGTTCTAGGTGTTGTTTACAGTCTGTCTATGTATAGTTCCTTTGCCTTACGTTTTACCATACTGGTTGGCATCCGATTTGTACTGTCTGTGTCTGTCTGTAACTGCACATATTTTTTCATAGTCTGCTTTATCTTTGTTACTGTTCTGTTGGTGCCTAACTTTGGCACTTCTGGCCTTTCTTGTCAGCTGCCACTGCTGGCGACTGCTCTGAGGTAGCACCTGGCGGCTGTTGGGGTAAGCCATCCTTACCATCAAAGGCTCTGTGAAGATGCCCGATGGCCACTTAGTTACGCTCCCTCGGAGCAAGCCCGGCAGTGGTCCAGTGGGTCCACTACCCGCTTTACCCGCTCACCCGTTACATGTCCTATGGAGAGAAGAGCTCATTCTCTGATTGACTCAAGTGGAGGGGGCATGGCTATTTCCTCCAATGGGGAAACGAGCGATATTCTTCCTTAGAGTTCTATGTATATTATCCCTGTGTTTACGGACAACCTAAGGGAAATTCTTCTCCTTTGTTATATGATGTTAGATTAATTAAGAGATTCTTATTATTCTATTGCTTTTAATAATAATTTCATAATTATTAATTTATTACATCGTTACATAGTTTGTAAGGTCGAAAAAGACAGATGTCTATCCAGTTCAGCCTATTTTGCTAAAGTGTTGATCCATAGGAAGGCAAAAACTCCCATGAGGCAGAAACCAATTGTCCTCATTTTAGAGAAAAAATTCCTTGTTACTATAACTTATAATATTATTATGCTCTAGAAATGAATCCAGACCCTTTTTGAACTCTGTTATTGAATTCACCATGACAAGTTCCTCTGGCAGAGAGTTCCACTGCTCTAACAGTAAAGAATAATTTATGGGTATTGAAATCCACCCAATCCTTTTATTATTTTTGTTGCCCGCCTTTGTACCTGTTCAAGCTCTACAATGTCTTTCCTATGCACTAGTGCGCAAAACTGTACACAATATTACATGTGTGGTCTAGCCAGTGACTTGTATAATGGGAGAAAAATGTTCTCATCATGTGCATCTATGCCCCTTTTAATACACCCCAAAATCCTATTTGCCTTGGTAGCTTCTGCCTGACACTGGCTGCTACAATTAAGTTTACTGTCCACCAGGATTTTCCAAGTCCTTCTCCATGTCACTTTTATGCAGCATTTTTCCATTTAACATGTAATCATGTAATGGATTTTTCCACCCCATGTGTATAACCTTGCATTTATCTGTGTTAAACCTCATTTGCCATATCTCTGCCCCGGCCTCCAACTTATCCAGATCCCTTTGTAATAACACATTATCCTCTATTGTGTTGATTACTACATAGAGCTTAGTATCATCTGGAAAGATCGATATTCTACTGTGTAATCCATGTGTAAGATCATTTATCAAATGATTAATTAATTAGTATTAATAATACTTAAATTATTAATAATGATATTATTAGTAATTATTAATCATATTATTATTAATAATTAATAATTGTATTCTTATTAATTATATTTTATAATTATAATTAATTGTTGTTAGTGCTTATTAATAATAATGATTAATAATTTAATAATGAGATCCTCTTAATTAATCTAACATCATAAAACAAGGGAGAAGAATTGCCCTTAGGTTGTCCGTAAACACAGAGCTAATATACAAAGAACTTTTAAGGGAGAACGTTGCTCATTTCCCCATTGGAGGAAACAGCCGAGCCCCCTTCCACTTGAGCCAATCAGAGAAAGAGCTCCTCTCTCCATTAAACATTATGGAGACAGTCCTGATTGGCTCTCACAGATGTCATAAATTAAAATGTAGTTTTTGTCGTTCCCTCTAGGATTGGTAGATAGAAATTTACCTCGGTTTCTATACACCAATCTGATACAAGATTCTGTCTCCATAGAACAAAATGGAGCAAGTAGCTCGACTCGTGATTGATGGAACGTATGCCATAGAATAATATGAGTCCTTAGTAGCTGGTTCTCTTATTGGCTGGAAAGGTCAAGGAAACGCGTTGAGTATTTATTTGCCAAAATAGGTTTATGCTCTTTTATTGACATTGTTAACCATTTTTTTAAGCACCATATCTTCCACAGGCGCTCTCTAATGCATCTGATAATGGCATGCAGGGCATTTAAACATGTATCAATGAGGGATGCGCTTGATATCAGGCTGAAAAGACATTTGAGAAAAAAAGACAATTCGTTACCATGAATTGTCAGGAAATTCGGCTTCATTTAGAATTTTTTTCTGAAATTTTAAACTAGTGATGAGCATTTGTGTCAACTATCGTTATCGGCAATTATCATGACGATATTCGAAAGTCGATAACAGATTATCGTCGATGACCATTAAAGTCTATGGGAGAGGAACAACACCTTCATTCTTACACCCAAACAGGGCTGGAGAAGCTGGAATTAACATCCACAACAGTAAACTGGATACGTGCTACATCTTAGGCAAGACAATGAGGCAAAAAGAGTCACACAAAAAAACTGACAGACTATTCACTATCCCTGTCTTATACCAAAGCATGACCCTTAAACCTGCATGACCCACAAATTTAAAAGTGCCAGAAGGCAGTATTATTTGAACCATCATTTTACTTGCACATGATATTTACTATCCCTGTCCTGGAACGCAGCATGACCCTTAAACCTGTCTGACCCACAGATTAAAAAGTGCCGGAAAAAGAAGTCTTTGAACCACCATTTTAGTTTCACTGGACATTGACTATACCTGTCCTGGGCCACAGCATGAGCTTCAAACCCGCATGACTCCCAGATTAAAAAAGTGCCGGAAAAAGGAGTCTTTCAACCACCATTTTAGTTGAACTGGACATTTACTATAGCTGTCCTGTACCACAGCATGACCCTCAAACCTGCATGACCCACAGATTAAAAGGTGACTGAAAAAGGACTCTTTGAACCACCATTTTAGTTGAACTGGACATTGACTATACCTGTCCTGGACCGCAGTATGACCATTAAACCTGTCTGACCCACAGATTAAAAAGTGCCGGAAAAAGGAGTCTTTGAACCACCATTTTCGTTGAACTGGACATTGACTATGCCTGTCTTGGACCGCAGCATGACCTTCAAACCTGCATGACCCACAGATTAAAAAGTGCCGGAAGAAAGTAGTCTTTGAAACAGTATTTTAGTGAAATGGACATTGACTATTCATATCCTGTATCACAGCATGACCCAAAAACCCGCATAGGTGCCCTTATGGACCATCAGCAGAAAATTTCGCAATAAGAAATAAACTATATTAAAAACAACTCGTTTTCCATTACTGCTGCTGCTAGAGCCACTTGCCATTCTACTGGTGACATTGTTCCCCCGTGACATTAGAATGTGAACCAAACGAAACAGATGTCCCCAGTAGGTCAACGAGGCCTGTCTGAAAATCCTGCATTCTACTGTCAAGTGGGTTGAAGGAAATTACTGATCAAGGCGGGTGAAGCTGTAAACGTGGATCACGCAGGTACAGCTGGCAGGGCCGACTTACAGTGGGTGTTGTGAGAGCAAGGGCTGGCGTCCGTCATCTATTAACACGCAGGTTCTAACAGGGCCGAGTTACAGTGGGTGCAGTGAGAGCCCAGGCTGGCGTCCGTCATCCATTAACACGGTAAAAAATGCCCTTATGACGCAGCAACGAAAACAGTCGTGCTGAAGCAGAGTGTGGAAGCAGAAGTGTGAGCTAAGACCTCCAGCCTTTCTCAGTACACAGTCAAGACCTGGGTAGCGCTTGAGAAATGTATGCCTCTACGAGAGCTCTTGCCCCTCCTTATGAGTGCGGACCAATTGAGCTTCACTTGGAAATGCTGGTGGTTGACGCTCCTGTTTCACCCCGGTGCCCTTTTTCTTGGCATTCTTTTTCTCATTTTACTCAACGTGTTGGAGGAAATTGTCTCTGTTATTGGGGTAGCGAATGTGCTCCATACACCATGTCCTCTGCATAACCTACATCTGTTCAAGTCTTCCTGTACCTCCCTTGTACAATTCAGAGGAATATTTGTATCAGCTATTTTGTACATGCAATTTTTTTAGTAGTTTAATTCTAGAAAACACATTTTTAAAATAGGATGGAATCCCACCACGTCTTTGTTTCTCTTTTTTTTTAATTGTATTAAACGGGTTGTCTCACTACAGGGATTGCTAGCTATGTTAAAGATCTTGCAAAAACAAGTCATTTTGCAATATGTGTCCATTAACAGTGTCCTACCTATTCCTGTTTTTGACAGCACCATGCCCCATAAATTTCAAAACATCACCCTTGAGCCACTGTTGACAATTGTGAAGAACAAATGTCTGTTAGAAACCACATTTTTTTTATAATAGGACCTGTAGTATAGCTGCATTTCACAGCAACATGCCCCCAAAAATTCAAAACATGACCCTTTGGCCACTCTTGACAATTGTGAAGAACAAATGTCTGTTAGAAACCAAATTTTTTTTTATGCTCCTTTCTTTATTGAGCGCTCTAGTTCTAAATTTACTTCCACTGATCTCGCTCGAGGGGCTTTATTCCTTGAGTTCTCTCCTGCGATCTCCTCGCTAAACCACATTTTTTACAATAGGACCTGTAGTATAGCTGCATTTCACAGCAGCATGACCCCAAAAAATTATAAAAATGACTTCTCAGCCACTGTTAAAAATTGTGAGGGAGAAATGCCACTTAGAAGCCACATTTCTGTTCCAAAGGACCTTGATTATAGCTGTATCTCACAGCACCATGACCCAAAACCATTGACAATGCGAAAATTTTTAAAGATGAAGTGAGTAAATGGAATACGTTTTTTTCATGAAGCCGTGTACAATTGGTGTCCTTACAGCCTCCTCACCGCAAAACCGATAAAATGACCTTTTGGGAACTGAGAATAAAAATTGCAGTAATAAATTATAATTTTAATTTTTTTTTTTCAAGAGGACCATTTCTGTTTGAAGAGGAACTCAGGAACTCTGCAGCATTTGACACTGTTGATCACCATCTTCTCCTCAGCATGCTCCGTGCAATTGGCATCCAGGACACCGCTGTCTCTTGGTTCTCTTCCTACCTCTCTGACCACTTCTTCAGTGTCTCATTTGCAGGTTCTACTTCTTCTCCTCTCCCTCTTGCTGTTGGGGTCCATCAGGGGTCAGTTCTTGGTCCACTCCTCTTCTCAATATATACAGCCCCCATTGGCCAAACCATGAGTAGATTTGGCTTCCAGTACCATCTCTATGCTGATGACACCCAATTATACACCTCTTCCTAAGACCTCACTCCTGCCCTGCTACAAAACACCAGTGACTGTCTGTCTGTTGTCTCTAACATCATGTCCTCTCTCTGTCTCCAACTAAACCTCACTAAAACTGAACTTCTTGTTTTTCCCCCATCTACTAACCAACTCCCATCTGCTATTTCTCTCTCAGTATGTGGCACCACTATAACACCTAGGCAGCAGGCCCGGTGTCTTGAGGTTATTCTACACTCTGATCTGTCGTTCACCCCTTATATCCAATCGAAACAACTCAAACCCTCATTGTTGCTCTTATTCATTCTCGTCTTGATTACTGTAACTCCCTGCTTATCGGTCTCCCACTCTGCAAACTCTCCCCTCTCCAATCTGTCCTGAATGCAGCAGCCAGGCTTGTCTTTCTCTCCAGTCGCTATACTAATGCCTCTACCCTGTGTCAGTCACTGCACTGGTTGCCCATCCAGTACAGAATACAGCATAAACTAATTACTTTCACCCATAATGCTCTCCACAGCGCTGCACCCCCCTACATCTCCTCCCTCATCTCTGTCTACCACCCTGCCCGCTCTCTCCGCACAGCTGAGGACATCAAACTACAGACCACAATCATCCGAACCTCCCATGCCCATCTTCAAGATTTTGCACGTGCTGCACCCATTCTCTGGAACATGCTACCACATACCATCATGCACAATCCCAGCCTTCGCAGTTTTAAGAGTGTCCTGAAAATACATCTTCTTAGGCAGCCCTACCAAAACCACTAATTGCTAACCCACACCTTCTATCACACACATTTCTGTCACTCCCTACACTAGGGCACTCACAGGCACTTATCTGTATATAGATGTATAGTCAGGGTGGCAGGTTCACCCAATTTTTATGTAAACCACCCCATATTTATGAAACAAGGCTGGGCCATTGTAAATTCAGCACTTCTCCCCCGTTGTCTCCCCCAGAGACCCTCATAGATTGTAAGCTCTCGCGAGCAGGGCCCTCACACCTTGTGTCTCATCTGTAAGTAGCTTTCACTGTGTAATGTAAGTCTTTTGTCTGTAATTATACCCTCTACATTGTAAAGTGCTGCGGAATTTGTTGGCGCTATATAAATAAAGATTATTATTATTATATTATTAAGTAGACCAGCAACTAATCGGTGACCTCGGTAATTGGGGCCACAACATCATCAGAGATCCATGCCTGATTCATCTTGATGAATGTCAAACAATCAACATTATCTGTGGAAAGCCGGATGCGTTTGTCTGTAA
The DNA here is from genome assembly GCA_025379985.1 of Phyllomedusa bahiana. Taxonomy (NCBI): domain Eukaryota; kingdom Metazoa; phylum Chordata; class Amphibia; order Anura; family Hylidae; genus Phyllomedusa; species Phyllomedusa bahiana. The sequence continues at coordinate 32,555 of JAODAL010029344.1, forward strand.
TGACTCCTCCAGCTGTACTGAAGGTCCGCTCAGATATAACGCTGATTGCTGGGCAGGACAACACCTTTATGGCGTGGCGAGCGAGCTCAGGCCATTCATCCATTTTGGATACCCAGAAGTCGATTGGGTCCGGAACATATCCAAAAACATCGGTGTTGAGACGCAGATAGTCGTGCACCATGATCTTAAGCCGGACTCTGTGTGTTGTATGTGTGCCCTGCATTACATATGTTGATGAGTTGGTAAATAAGGATTGCCAGAGGTCACCCATTAGGCTTCTGCCACAAGGCTTGCTGCTGCGGCTACTTGGCACCCTACTGCTGTCACGTTGCTGACGTTGTTCCACCGTGACATTTGAAGAACGTGAAGCAGACACAACAGATGTCTTCAGTTGATCAATCAGCACCGTTTACAATTCCTGCATTTTACTCTCTATTTGGGTGGGTGGAAGGAAAGTGCTGAGTTTTGCTTTGTACAGGGGATCGAGGAGTTTGGCCACCCAATAACTGTTGTTCAGTTTGATGGCCTTAATGCGAGGATCATGTTGGAGGAAATGGAGCATCCAAGCACTCATGTGAGAGATGGAGCCTTGATTTCCCAAGCCTCTGGGTCGAGGGGCACTAGCAAACTGATCTTCCTCATCTTCCTCCTCCGCCTCAAATCAGTGCCAACCTCTTTCCAAGGCAGGGACATCGGTAACGTCGGTGTCCAGGAATACCTCCTCCTCCTCCTCCTCCTCCTCCGCTACCTCTGGCACAGCTTCAACACAGCCCTAACTTGCCTCTGATGCTGTACCCTGAGAGCTGAGTCGCCGCCTTGCACTAGCCCTGGAACCCGAACCACTGCCTAATGAAGACCAATAAAGTTGTGAAACTGTCGGGCCTTCTGGATTTGACGGAGAGAAAGGCTCCGTGTCTGCATCTGTGTCCGTCTCCTCCTCCGTTGCTGGCGGGACCTGCTGTTGCAGAGTGTCCAACGATCGTTCCAGAACTAAGATCACCACAATGCTCATGCTGACAAGGGCATTGTCCGCACTGACCATTTTGGTGGCTTCTTCAAAACTGGCAAGGATGGTGCAGAGCTGTTTCACCTGCCTCCACTCTCGGTGGCTCAAGACCCCGAGGTCCGTACCGCTGCTTGTCAGGCCATGTGTCACTTCGTACTGCGTAATGGCATTGCGCTGCTGCCTCAATCGCTGGAGCATTTGGAGGGTGGAATTCCAGTGTGTTGCCACGTCAACAATGAGACGGTAGACGGGGAGGCCAAGCTGATGCTGCAACGCAGCCAGGCGGGATGAAGCAGGGTACGAACGGCAGAAGTGTGAGCTCAGACCTCGAGCGTTCCTCAGCAGGCAGTCCAGACACAGGTAGCACTTTAGAAATTTCTGGACAAGGTTCATGACGTGTGCCAGGCAAGGGATGTGCTCCAGCCTACCGATCTTAAGGGCGGCCAGCAGATTTAGACCGTTATCGCACACCACCTTGCCTGGCACAAGGTTCTTGTCACCCAGCCAGTGCTCAGTCTCGTTGCGAAGAGCCGTCCACAGCTCCTGACCTGTGTGTTGACGGTCTCCAAGACAGATTAATTTCAACACGGTGTGGTTTCTATGGGCACGTGATGCTACCAGTGGACCTTGGAGTAAAGAACGTTGCACCATCCCTGCGGTTTTTAAGAGCGTGCGCCGAGCCTGAGAGCTACTGTTACCACCAGAGACATCCACCCAGCTCACCCAGTGAGCTGTCACTGAGATATAGCGGCCTTGGCCGTTCTTACTAGTCCATGTATCGGTGGTCAGATGGACTTTGCCGGACACAGATGCAGACAACGCGCTTGAAATTTTAGATGACACGTGGCTGGCCAGGGCAGGGACGGCTTTTCTGGAATTTCTGTATCCAAATTTAAGTACAAGGTGGCTATTTGAAAAAAACTGGGCTGCACCAAAGTGCGATACAGCTATTTAAAAGTTATACGGATAACAAAAGGTGTTTTTTGCAACAATGAAATACACCAACAGTTACTAGAAAATTTCTGTATCCAAATTTAAGTACAAGATGGCTCTTTCAACAAAACTGGGCCGTACCAAAGTGCAATACAGCTATTTAAAAGTTATACGGATAACAAAAGGTGGTTTTGCACCAATGAAATACATCAACAGTTACTAGAAAAAATGACGCTAAGAACGCCAACCTATTTTACAGACCACACTTTCCATTTAATGCACACCTCCTTTTTTACTGGCCTCTCCTTGCTCTCATAAATCATAATTGCCACTTCATGTTTTTATGTTACAAAATTCTATAAGTCAAAACTTTTTCACTTTTCTGTTGAATGAGTTGTGGGAGGGCTTTTTGTTTGTGGGATAAGTTTTTGTTTTCATTGGGATATGTAAGATTTTTTAAATCTTTTTTTATTCCGTTTTTTGTGAGGCTGGTAATCAGATGTACAAAGTCTAGCTTACCTGCACTGTATTGCAGTCAAAAACTGCTGGGAGGTATGGAACAGTGTAGGATTCCACCTCAGTGAATAGATAATTGACCATTTGATCTGTTCTAAAATAAAAGCTGGAACGTTTAATTGGAAGCTGGATACTACTCTGTTGATTTTTGTGAGGCTGAATGAAAAAATGTAATTCTGACAGTGTTCCCTGTATTAATTAATTAACAATAATGAAATAGCTTGGATAGTTATGGAAGTGGCAATACTTACTATGCATACCTTATTTAAAAAGAAAAGTATTTTTTTTATTGGAGAGTTGAGGGGTCTTGTGTTCGTTTGTTTTTTGTTTAAACATTTTTAATTTATTTGTTTTTTGATTTTGTTTTAATTTCCATCATAGACTATGTAATCAATGGGTCTTATATTGCCTAGAAATATAGTACTACATTGCTATGCATTATACAAGATGTGTCAGTCAATTAGACTGTGTAGAAAAGTCTAATACATCCTCCTATACATGGAAGATCTGAGAAACATTTATTGGCCTCTTGCTGCCAAAAACAACAATCGCGTTGCAGGGGCGCTAATGGGTAACAGATGGAACCCATTCCTTCTGTCAACCACCTAGATGTGGTGGTCATTATTGACTGTAGTATCAAACTGGCCACTGCAGCGGAAGCCCAGCTATACATTACATCCAGCTCCTGCTGCAAATGGATGGTGTGGACATTGCCAAGTCTGCACTGTCCAAGTGCTGTATAGAGTGTCTGGGAGACCAGCGCTCAGAGATGGTTGACATGTGTGTCGCACTAGCAGCCAAACATACTATGTGTATAGCATAATTAATTCAATCCACTGGAAATCTTCTCCATTGGTCAGAATACCTATTGTTTATGCTTCAAGATTTTTACTCATAAGGATATGTCTACAAAGCACTGGTATGTAGTCAGATTTTTGACGGATTCAGTAATTAGAATACACTGAAAATCCAACTGTAACCAGTGCCCCATAGATAGCAATAGAAAATCTGTGATGAAGTCTACAATACAAACCGCTGGAAGATATGGCGGATTCCCATAGAGTCAATGTACTGGGCCGGCAGTAAATCTAAAAACCGACCACAGTTTTTAGTGCAAACTCACACCACAAACCACAGCACGGCAATGTTAAAATACTGTCGGATTTTCAACGGTACTTTAACATAAGCTGTGTAGATATAGCCTAAGCAGTGAACACTATAACAATAGCACTAAAAATTGCAATAAAACATTCCAGCAATCAATGGATTGCCAAATAGCACAAGAGAAAAAATAAATGGGCTGAAAATAAATCCTGCATTTACACATTGAACAAATATTGATCAGCAAAGAAATTTGCATGTTACATGTGGATTTTGTTGGCTGTAGTTGTGACATTTCTGCAACTGTTAGCTCATGCTGCAGATTTGGAAAACTTCAGTATGTTTGCTATCCATTGCAGTTTTTTTTATGCTGCAAGTGAATTGCGGTTTGATAAAACATTTTTTTACCCCTATTGTACTCTACTTTGCTGCAGGATAGAAGTGTGGATTCTAGTCCATAATTTGGCAACAAAACATAGCTTTTGACCTTGAGAGAAATAATATGCTCCACTTCTGATATTCTACAAGTGCTCCTTGTCTGGTTAATAAGCGTAATAACAAATCCTAGAAAAGAGTACCTTTGGATAATGGAGAAATTACATTTTTTACAAGCTGCTCCCTATGGGTTTAGATATTTGTAGTTTAGGTTTCATTCTCAAAAAATCATAAAAAAATTAATAGATTAACTTCTAAAAAAACAAACCAACCTGGAATTGTTGTAAAATACAAAAAATAATTCATACTATAATGGCCAACATTCCAGCACCACTGGAGCTTTCTACAGTTCCTGCAACAGTGATGTCATGCACAGCACTGATATGATCATGCAGCTAATCACTGGCCTCAACAGACTCTACTTGAAGGTAGATCATGTTACTGCTGAGGCCAGTAAATGGCTGAAAGGTTACATAAGCAATGCATGTGACGAAACAGATGGGAGACCAGCAGGGGACACTCGAGCTCCAGTGGTACTGGAACAGCAGAGTACGCGAGCACCGAATATTTTTTTTATGTACAGTAACAGACTTGTATGGACATTTGTTAAAATGTCAGAGTTTTTCCCCAGTTAGGAATGTTACATACATTACTTTAGCATAATATTTGCTCCAACCATTTACAGACTTTACAGTCAATGTGTAAAGAAATTAGTTTTTCTCCAAACTCTGTGTCTTCATGGTAAACCAATGTTATTGCAGGTGCAAAGATGGGGCTCTAAAAGTTAATTAGTTCTTGTGAAATATTGCTCATTTGTTATTATAAGTCAACACAGATGTTATTTATTATTCTGTATGTTTTTCATGTTTTTATTAGCATTGCTACAAAAAGTTTCCAGATAATTCAACCCCTATTGCTAGAAAATAAGAGCACTGCATGCCCACTGACTTACTTAATATACTGTACTTCATTATGGTCTAGCATTATAATGGAGACATAGATTTGCTGTACTGAAATTAAGATGAAAAAATAGATAAATAGCGATAAATATGTAATACAAACAAAAAAGGTCACATTCAGACAGGAGAACAAGTCATTCTTTGTTAAGTTCTAAACTATTTTTTACAATAACAGGGTGTAACGAACTGAGGTAGTGGATCCTTTGGATCTGTGACTACCCAAATAACTGTGCAATTAGAGAAGGGTGGTAAATCTGTAATAAAGTCAATAGACCTATGAGTCCATGGTTTTTCGGGTACAGGCAAGAGATGAAGCAATCCAGAGGACTTGAGACAAGATGATTTATTGCTGGCACAAGTGGAGCTAGAGAGAACAAAATCTTCGACATCTTGAACAAGATTAGGCCTCCAGTAGTTCTGTGAGAGCAATAATAAAGATTTTTTAATTCCCGGATTGCCAGCTAGTTTGGACAAGTAACCCCATTTAAGAATTTTGGGGGACATTTGTAAAAACTGTCTAGATGTAAGACTTTCTTTGTTGCCCAACCAATCAGAGCTCCCCTTTCATTTTTTCAGAGCACTATATGAAATGAAAGGGGGAATCTGATTGGTTGCTATGTGCAAAAAAGAAAGTTTTACACCTGGAACGTTTTCATACATGAGGCCCTCTTTTCCTAAATCTGGACAAAGGTTTTCCCTAGAGGAATCTGTTGGAGGTTGAAGGGAGATGCAGAAACCTAGTGTTCTGGGGGGATGATGTATTAAGACGTGAAGTCTAAACCAGCGATATCCAAGGAATAGGAGAGATCATCTGCTTTCATGTTTTTCTCTGTAGGCCTAAATTGCAAAAGAAAGTGAACATCGAGAGAAGAGAGACCATCTAGCTTGCAGGTGGTCTAACCATTGCATAGTCTTGAGGTAGAAGGTTTTGGAGAAAAAAAAACAGGTAATGGTCTTTCCTTTATCTTTTGTGTAAGAACAGTTTCGGATACCATGGAAGAGGCACCTACCTCTAAATAGAAGGGTTTTTCAGGATCCAGGTGAGTTAGAATTGGTGCTGTGGCAAATGCGGCCTTAAGACGGGCAAAGACTTCTTCTGCTTCAGGCAGCCAGATTTTAGAGTTGGAGTTCTTTTTAGTCAGAGCCACTGTGGGAGTGTCAGAGTAGAGAAGTAGGGGGATAAGTTGATGGTAATAGTTTGCAAACCCAAGGAAGTGCTGTATCGCCTGAAGTCCTACAGATTGCGGCCAATGAAGAACAGCAGACAATTTTGCAGGATGCATTTCCAGACCTTTATTCAAGACAATGAACCCCAGTAATAATAGACTGGTCTGTTCAAAGGCACATTTCTCCAGGTTTGCGTAGAGGTGATTGACCCATAAACATCTTAGAATCAGGCACATATAGTCACGATGAGAGTTAAGATCAGGAGAAAATATATAGATATCATCAAGATATACTATGGCACAAAGATATTGTAGGTCTCAGAAGACCTTATTGAAAAAGTCCTGGAAGACAGCTGGATCACCAGATACTTAAAACATCCATGAATGGTTGTAGGCTCCACACAAGTCAAGTTTAATGAAGATTCTTTATTTACAAAATAAAACAAAGGGGAAATAATATACAGTGCCCTATAAATTTTAAAATCAATATAAACTCTGATCAAGCTAAATGTAATCTCAAAGTCAGTGCTTTTGTATAATTTTTTAAATGTCCTCTCCGGTGCACAGCTATTTAAATTTTGGTATAAGAGATACTATTATGTATGCATTAACCCACCTAGTGTTATCTAACATGGAGGGTAGCACTTGTTAAAGTATGACTACTGGTATATCACTGTATATCGAATCTGCAGCAATATTAACTCATGCTACTTTACTCCACTAAGATTATATATAGGGTTATACTAACTAGTAGCTTGCCAAGTTTTCAGAGGCAGATATTTCACTGCTGTATCCACAACCAAGACAAAAGAAAATATATTCCTTTTATATAACACCAAACTCCCTCCCAACAAATGGTTAATTTCCAAAAATTAGCTTGAGCTGACAACACCTAGCTGACTGTTAGGATATAGTAGCACATGAATTTCTATCTCTAAAGGCCAAAAATACTGTCACTGGGGCTTAAATTTCTCTAGCTGTTAGATTTCAATCACTAAAATATATTAAGTACTGACCAGACTGCAAAAGATGTCCAAAACCTCCCCTAAATGTTTCATCACATGCCTGAAATCATCAGGGGTGTGGAGTACGGCTCTGCATATACAAATGAGTGACTATTTAAAGGTAGTAGTATCCCTACTTTTGAGGAGGATGGACCAAATAGGAGTATAGCAAGCAAAAAAAAAGAAGAAACAAAAAAAACCAAAAGGCTTATTTGTTGACAGTCTACCAATAGAGGAGCTGAAAGAATAATCAAACCAGTCACATGTAGGTATCCTCAGGTGCATTAGCTAGCACTAAAATATTATGTTTTTTAAGTAGCAGGCATTGCCAATCACTCAAGTGAGCAACACTCAACCTAATAGCAATGCCAAGAGTCTGTTGACAGAAAGTCAGCTCTATATTGTTGAATGAACTACAATCAAATGAATCAAATAGGAAAAACCAACAGCGATCCTGATGTCTCCTAACAAGAAGCTGCAGTTTGTGCACATCGGCAGTTTGTGACAGCTGCGTCATCACATTCCAGATATCAACCTAAAACATAAAAGCATCGATGTCCAATAAAAAGCAGACAATGTGCTTGCAAGATTAATATGTATATGTTCAAAACTTTGATATATCACTGTAACTCTCCTGCAGGTACCGATATCCAAATAGAAGGAGCACGCTGTACCTACATAGTTTAATATAATGTATCATTGCTGTTGGTAAGATTTTTCTTCCTTCTCCTTTTTCTTTCTTTTCTTGTTTTCTTCCTTCTTTCTTTCCCTTTTCTTCCCTTTCCATTAACTATTAATTTTACTAATATATGGTCTATTACAGTCAACTGTCTATTGATTGGAAACGGAAATTATAACAGAAAACCATGCCTGTTATACCTAGTTTTAGAAAAAAGAGATTGGTAAGAGACACTATTAATGGATAGAAAATCCCAGTCAATTTATTGTCGTATTTCTTAGATCCAGATTTAATGTGACATGGCAGGACGATTTGAATAAAGGCTGTAAAAGAAAAGCCCCCATTAAGACCTTGAGGGCTTGATGTTTGTAATCTATAAGTCCATTTAGCCTCCCCTTGGAGTAAGATATTATCAAGGTTTCTCTGATGAGGATCAAGTTTAAAAACTACACTACACATATCCTCCAAAATTTCAAACATTTGTGGCGACATGTATGAACGGGGCTGCGCCAGATATCTGGCATCTTTTCAGCCCGATATCAGGCGCAACCCCGTTCACTACATTTTTTAAAGTCCCACGCGCCATTATCAGGTGCATTACATAGCACCTGCGTCACTTTATAATGCAGGAAGTGGGGCACATTAGAACAATACGAAGCTATAGATTTATAGCTTAACTACGGCATTTCTAGGCGCATTACTGCTGAAACAGGTATACCACTTCCAAAGTTGTATACCTGAGCCAGAAATGTCCTACAAGCGCTAGAATGTGCCTGATTTACGACCCGCTGTAAAGCAGGTTCATAAATCAGGCGCATTCTAGGCTAATATTATGTGTGTGAAAATGCATTTAAACACCAAATTTCATACATGCCGCCCTTGGTGTTACCTTGATGTGATTCTTGTATGTGCCTGGAGAGCGGTGTATCTCCTTCTGTATGTATGGTACTGAGGTACTTGGAAATCTGTCTACGGAATTCCTGGATTGTCTTTCCGACATATATTTTAGGAAAGGTACAAGTACCACCATAAACTATACCTCTACTTCTGCAGTTAAAAAAACGGTCTTAGAGTTAATAAACTGTCTATTATTACATATGGGCAAAAATAATTTACCATCACCAGATGAAGGGAATCGCTATGGGCACAGTTTGCGCACAAAATTTCGCTAATTTTCTGGGTGGAAGGACTGGATTGTTTTCACCAACCAATATATGAAACATACTAGTCAATTTTTTGGGGCAGTATATAGATGACATTCTTATTTTTTGGTATTGTAACAGACACAATTTTCATAATTTTGTTAACAAACTTAACCATAATAAAGTTGGTAAGAAATTTACTAATGAGATCCAAATGAAGGAAATTAATTTTTTGGACCTTAAAATAAGCTTTAAAACTTTTGGTCATATTGAGAAAAAAAAAAAAATAGAAAAACTACCTCTACAAATAGCTTGCTTCACTATTAAAGCTGGCATGTGCCATCTTTAAAACATGTTGGACAACACCTGCAAGCATGCAGGAATTGTTCTTCTTTAGAATATTTGAATGAAGAATATAAAAATTTACATAATCGGTTTATAGAAAGAGATTTTCCCAGAAGATGTCTGTCCAGAGCCTTTTTACAGGGCAAAGTCCAGTGACAGAAAGAGGCTTTTGGAGAAGAATGTAGTAACAAATCAAGAGAATATTATTAGGTGGATAGGTACCTTTGACAGTCACATGGAATAGATCAATGCAATCTTTTGGAGGCACTGGAAGAGCCTTAGATCAGATCCTGATTTAAAAGAGGGGGTTACCAAATACCCAAGTACTCATTTTCAGGAAACCAAATGGAAAAACCTGGTTAAAAATCACAGATTGTGGAATCATATACCTGGTATGTGGGAGGGGGAGATTGCCCATATGTAATGAAAAATTTCACTAACCCAGAGTATGGGAAAACATACAATAACGGTTTATTAACTGCAGAACCAAAGGTATACTTTGTGGTACTATTTGTACCAGTCCTAAAATATATGTTGGAAGACTATCTAGGAATTCTGTAGACAGATTTCGAAGCACCTCAGTACCATACATACAAAATATGAGATACACCACTCTCCAGGCATATACAAGAATCGCATCTAGGTAACATAGGTATGCGCTAAAAAACTTGATAATATCCTACTCCAAGAGGAGGCAAAATGGATTTATAGGTTATATGCCTTGAGCCCTCAAAGTCTTAATGAGGGCTTTTCTTTTACAGTCTTTATTTGAATTGTCTTGCCATGTTACATAAAATCCAGATCTAATAAAAATTATAAATTGACTGGGATTTTCTATCCATTAACCCCTTACCGCTGCAACCAGTTCCGAGCCCCATTTTTGAAATCTAACATTTGTGATTTTATGTAGGAATAACTTTTTAATACTTTTATCTATTCATGTGATTCAGAGATTGCTTTCTTGTGACACATTGTGCTTTAAGTAAGAAATGTTGGTCCATACAATCCTTGTTTATTTGTGAAAAATATTAAAAGGTTTGCTAGGCTTCTGGGTTGCTAGGGAAGCAATCAGCAGCTGCAATTACATTGCGGCAGTGCTGCTGGAGACAGAGAGCTCCTTCCCTCTGTCTTTCCCTTAGCTGCTGCAATTGCAATTGATCGTGGCAGCTAAGGGATTAATCGCTATAATGTACAGGTACGTCCAATGTCGGGAAGGGGTTAGTAGTGGTTCTTACCAATTTCGTTTTTCTAAAGCAAGGTATAAAGAGCAAGGTTTTCTGTTACAAATCTATGGCAACATATATTAATGGGGCTGCAGCAGTTTTGTGGCATCAAAAAGCTTTAGCAGACATGTTTTATAGCTTTATGAACAGTCATATTCAAAAATTTGGCGTGATATGGGACATTACAGGGGCGTGTTGCACCACATTCTTAGAAGTAGACACATTTATGATTCTTTGATGCCAAATCTAGGCGCAAAACATTTAGAACAGTCAGACCAAGTTAAAGGAGGTCTGTCTGATCTAGACTTGTCATATTGGCTGTATGTAATGTATTAACTGCAGAAGAACAGGTTCATACATTCTGGCACATTCTGCACTGCCTTAAACGGATTGTCTCACTACAAGGATTGCTTTTTATGTTAAAGATCTTGCAAAAAACAAGTCACTTTGCAATATGTGTCCATTAACAGTGTTCTACCTATTCCTAGACATCTCCTCTTGTATGGGCTGCACCAGCTCTTCAGGTCACTATAGCTACAGACCTGTTTGATATATCCTGATAGGCTTCCAGCACTGGTTGCTATAGCTACAGACCTGGCTTATACTGCAGCTTAGTGAATTCAAAGTGAAACTAAGAAAACAGGACTGAGGTAAGATGAATCAATATAGTGAGACAACCCCTTTAAAGCCATTTAAAACATGCCTGTCAGTGCCAACATCCATACATGTCGTCATTAGTTTCTAACCAATAGTCAGGTGACTGTTATTGAAAAATATATTAGTAAAATTGATAGTTAATGGAAAGGGAAGAAAAGGGAAAGAAAGTAAAGTAACCTGCCGGAGATTTATAGTGATATATCAAAGTTTTGAACATACACATATTAATCTTGCAAGCACATTGTCTCTTTTTTATTGGACATTGGTGCTTGTATGTTTTAGGCTGATATCTGGAATTTGTTGACACAGCTGTCACAAACTACCAATGTGGGCAAGCACGAGCTCCTTTTTAGGAGACATTGGTATGTGTCTTGGTTTTTCCTATTTGCTTCATTTGATTGACTAATATTTCATTCAACAATATAGAGCTGACTTTATGACAAGTTTCATCGCTATTAGGTTTTCCTATTGACCGCAGTGCACATTGTGACACAGGGCAATAATTGAATTAACTGTACAAACTAGTATCTTTAGTTTCTGTTATTTTAGATGTTATTAAGTCATAATTATAACAATGAAAACAAAAGCTATTGTTAGTTGTGGTTAGAAGCTCTATAGAAAAGATACTTTAAACTCAAAATCTAAAACACTACAGTGGAACAGGGCACCACCAAATTAAACCAAGATGTGTCTAGAATAACAGTTCAGCGAACTCTACTAAATATGTGGTTCCGAAGCAGATGGATAAGTCACTGCACATCTGCTATCAAAGTTGGACCGGCAAAAAAAGGCTTAAATTTTTACAGTAGTATTGTAATTGGATCCCTGCTGTGTCATGGTTCACGCCGCGGTCCAATTGCTTGTACTCACCTGTCCTTTGCTTTTTGTCGGTCATCGTCTGCTGCTGGAAAATCCTGCGTGCACACGTGCATGCGCGTCGGCTCACTGGGATTTAAAGGGACAGTACATAATTACCTGGCCAATGATCTTTCACCACCTTGGACTTAAGGATCTTCCTATCTGCACTCTGGGTCAGTTTGTTGATGCTCTCACAATGCTCCTGATCTATGGTTGTTGTCTGGTTATCTCTGTTTATGGACATCATGGTTCGTATGTTATGCCAGTCTCTTCCTGCACTGTTGTTACCTGCCATTACACCAGCCTGTTACCTGTACTGCTGTTCCCTGCCGCTACGCCAGTCTGCTAATGGCCAAGGACTCTGCTTACCACCTACGGTTGCACCTGCCAGTGACCAGTCACCTCTACCTGTTCCCACTGTTCACCGTCTTTGGCTATCACCGCAAGTACCCACTTCAAGGGTAGTAACCTAGGGGTTCCCCACAGCTAAGCCTTGTCTGGCCTTGCATCGGGCTCCGGGGAGTCCCTTAGACTTCGCTCCCTGGTGTGGTCTGCATCTACTCCATTGCTCGTGGTGACCAAGAGCATGTATACCCAGCTTCCACCCAGTACATGCTGATTAGCAAAGGGCTGTCTTCTACGATGAGTCACATTTTCAATTTCATCAAATGGATTGACATTGATATGTAAGGCAGGAAACATCAGAGAATAAATACACTATAACTATTGCTGGAAGAACACAAACAGTTTGTGAAATGTGTTTCAAGTAATTCTCTGGGTGAACTCATCCATATGGAAGGAACTCTCAAACTATTTTGTTATGAGTCCATCCTTGCAGATCACATACACCGATTCATGATGATTGTCTTGATGATGATATTCCAGCAAGACTTTGGTTGAGGAACATCTTCCAAGTACTTCCTTGGCATCTAATTGCCGAGAGGTGAACCCAATAGAGCATCTCCTGGACTACCTCAACCAATGTGTTTGCTCTATGGACATCCCTCATATTTTTGTAAATACTGTACTATATCTTTTCATGGGACAGAACTGAAGATATGACACTTTATGACAAAGAACTGAGGATCTGAAAAAAAGAATTGCTGCTCTACATAAAGATGGCCTAGGCTATAGGAAGATTGACAACACCCTGAAACTGAGCTGCAGCATGGTTTTCAAGACCATACAGCGTTCCACACAGAACAGGCCTTGCCATGGTCGACCAAAGAAGTTGAGTGCACATCCTCAGCATCATATACAGAGATTGTCTTTTTAAAATAGACATATGAGTTCTGCCAACATTGCTGCATATATTAAAGGGTTGGGGGGTCTGCCTGTCAGTGCTCAGACTAAATGCCGCACACTGCATCAAATTGTTCTGCATGGCTGTCATATTAGAAGAAAGTCTCTTCTAAAGATGATGCACAAGAAAGACTGCAAACAGTTTGCTGAAGTAAAGTAGACTAAGGGCATGGATTACTGGAACCATGTCCTGTGGTCTAATGAGACCAAGATAAATCTATTTGTTTCAGATGGTGTCAAGTATGTGTGGCTGCAACTAGATAAAGAGTACAAAGAAAAGTGTGTCTTGCCTAAAGTCAAGCATGGTGGTTTAAAGTTTAAAAAAATTTTTTTCCCCCCAAAAAATTTTTTTTTTAAAAAATTTAAAAGGTAACCCCTTAAAGGGAATTAAAAAAAAAATTTTTTTTAAAACCCCAAAAAAATTAAAATTTTGGTTTTCTTTTTAAAAAAAAATTTTTTGGGGGAAAATTTTTTTAAAACCCCTTTCCCCCCAAAAGGGAAAAAAAAGGGGAAAAAAGGGGAAAAAAAGGGGAAAAAACCCCCCCCAATTTTTTTTGGCCTTTTTTTAAAAATTTAAATTTTTTTTTAATAAAAAAAAAAATTTTTTCCTTTAAAAAAACCCAACCTTTTTAAAACCCCCCCAAAAAAACCCAGAAATTTTTCCCCCTAAAAAAAAACGGTTTTTTTTTTTTTTTTTCCCCCCCACCCCCTTTTTTTTTTTTAAAAAAAAATTTTTAACATAATTTTTTCCCCAAAGGTCCCAAAAAAAAAAAAATTTTTTTTAAAAACCCTTTTGGGCCCCCCTTAAAAGGGGGGTTTTTTTTAAAAAATTTTTTTGGGAAAAAAACCCCTTTTAAAAATTTGGGGAAAAAAAAAAAACCCCTTTTTTCCCCTTTTTTTAAAAAAAAAAATTTTTTTTTCCCCGGTTTTTTTTAAACCGGGAAAAAAAAGCCCCCTTTTCTTCCCCAAAAAAAAAAAGGGGGAAAAAAAAGGGGAAATTTTTCCCCTCCCTTTAAAATTTTGGGTTTTTTAAAAAATTTTCCCCCCAAATTTCCCTTTTAAAAAAAAAAAATTTTTTTAAAAAAATTTTTTTTAAAAAAAAAAAAATTTTTCCCCCCAAAAAGGCCCCCCCAAAAAAATTGGGGGGGGGGGGGAAAAAAAAACCCCCCCCCCCAAAAAAACCCCCCCTTTTTAAAATTTTAAACCCCTTTAAAAAAAAACCCCCCCGGGGGGGCCCCGGGGGGGGGCCCCCCTCCCCGGGGGGGGCCCCAAAAAAACCCCCCAAAAAAACCCGGCCCCCAATTAACCCCCCCCCCCCTTTTTTCCCCCCCCCAAAACCCCCCGGGCCCCCCCCAAAATTTAAAAACCAAAAAAAAGGGGCCCCCTTTTTTCCCACCCCCCTTTTCCCTTTTTTTTTTTTCCCCAAAATTTTTGGGGGGGAAATTTTTTAAAAACCCAAAAACCAAAAAAAACCCAATTTTTTTTTCCGTTTGGGGGCCAAAAAAAAAAAAAATTTTAAAAAAGTTTTTAAATGGGGGGGAAAAAAAACCCCCCAAATAGGGGGAAAGGGGAAAAAAAATTGTTTTTCCCCAAATTTTTAAAAAACCTTTAAAAAAAAAAAAAAACCCCCCAAATCCCGTTTTTTTTTCCCCCCCTTTTTTTTGGGGCCCAAAAAAAACCCCTTTTCCCCCCCAAAAAAAAAAAAATTTTTTTTTTTTAAAAACCCCCTTTTTCCCCAAAAAAAAAACCCCCCCCCCCCTTTTTTTTTTTTTTAAACCCCCAAATTAAAAAAAAAATAAAAAAAAAATTTTAAGAAAATTTTTTCCCCCCCTTTTTTTAAAAAAAAAAGGACCCCCCCAAAAAGGAAAAAAAAACCCCCCAATAAACCCCCCTTTTTTTTCCCCCCAAAAAAAATTTTTAAAAAAAAATTTTTTTTTTGGCCCCCCCCCCAAAAAAAAGGGAAAAAAAAAAGGGGGGTTTTCCCCCCCAAAAAAAACCCCCCCCCTTTTAAACCTTTTTATTTTTGGGTTTTTAATTTGGGGTATTTTAAAAAATTAAAAAAAAAAAATTTTTTTTTCCCTTTTTTTTTAAAAAAAAAAAAAACCTTTTTTTTTTTTTTAAAAAAAAAATTTTTTTTAAAAAATTTAAAAAAAAAAAAATTTTTTTAAAAAAAAAATTTTTTTTTTTTTTAAAGGGAAAAAAAAAATTTTTAAAAAACCCCCCCCAAATTGGGGAAAAACCCCTTTTAAAAAACCCTTTGTTTTTTAAAAAAAAAAAAATTTTTTTTTAAAAAATTTTTTAAAAGGGGGGGGGTTTTTAAAAAGGGGGGGGTTTTAAAAAAGAAAAAACCCTTAAAGGGGGGGCTAAATTTTTCCAAACCGGGGGGGAAAAAACCCCTTTATTTAAAACCCCAATTTTAAAAAGGGAAAAAAAAAAAAAAAAAAGGGGGGAAATCAAAGGGTTTTTAAAAGTTTTTTAAAAAAAGGGGGAAAATTTTCCCCCCCCCCTTTTTTTTTTTTAAAAGAAAAGGGGATTTAAAAACCCCCTTTTAATTTTACAAAAAAAGGGGGGAAAAAAAAAATTTTAAAAATTTTTTAAAATTTTAAAAAAAAAAAAAGGGGGGGGGGGAAAAAAAAAAAAAATTTTTTTAAACATTTTTTTTTTTTAAAAAAAAAAAAAAAAAAAAAAAATTTTTTTTTTTGGGGGGGGGGGGGGGGGGGGGGGGAAATTTTTTTTTTTTTTGGGGGGGTTTTTTTTTTTTTCCCCCCGGGTTTAAAACCAAAAGGGAAAAAAAACCCCAAAATTTTTTTTTAAAATTTTTTTAAAAAGGGAAAAGATTTTAAAGGGGTTTTAAAAAAATTTCCCCTTTTTCCTGTTTCATTTTTCCCAAATGTATCAAAAGTATGAATTTTCTTTTTAACCCAAATCAAAACAATTCCGCAGGCTTGACATCACCTGGCCTTTTCCCACAGTGTACTCACTTGTACCCAAACAAATGAAATGTTTTTTTGCACAGAACTGGGGAGTAGCTACAATGCAGCTGAGTGGGTTAAAAATCTTTGCCCCTTTCAAAAAGGGGGGCCAGATTCAAATTTCCCCCCAGGAACCAAAAATGTAAAATGCACAATTTCCCCCCAGACTTTGTTTCTGGGAAAACCCCTGGGGAATCCTGAAAACCCCCGGGGGGGCCCCAAACTTCATTTCAATTTTCAATACAATTCCCGGGGTTCCCGCCACAGTGGCAGCCTTCACAGTATCGGTGTGGGGGCCCCGGACCCGCTGCATCTTCTCGTAGGGGGAACAGAAACCCAAATACTTAAACTCTTGATGGACACTGAATATTTTTTTTAGCCCTAGTAACGGGAGGAAGAGGGGCAGGAGGGTATATAGGGAATCATTATTTTCCCCTGCCCCCAAAACCCCTAGGTCAAAACCCCATAGGTTTCAGGCCCAAGAAGCCCCCAAGCAACGTCCTGACAGCGTGACGTCAAGTTCACGCTGGAACTAGTCCTGAAGCAAAACTCAGAGGGGGAGGGGGAGAGGGAGTATGGTTTTCTAATCAGTCAAAGGGGGCCATATCTACTTAAAGGGGCTTTAAACCTTAAGGGTGTATACCTAAATGGGACATACATACCTCCAGGGGCAGCATAACCTACTGGGGGTTTTATACCTAGAGGGTTAATACAGAGGGTTGTATAGTATGCCTACAGGGCTGATCCCTATTTATATGAGAGGGCAATATATCTACAAGGGGCTGTATTTTATCCTACAGAGGGCTGTATTCCTACCTATCTGCAAAGCTTATCCCCTACAGGGGGGTTTAATACCTAAAAGGGACACCTATCTCCCTTTTAAAGGGTGCTTACAAAAAAACCTACCTATCTCAGGGACTATATGTCTCCTACGAGGGGTAATGCCCAAATTTACCTAAGGGGTCTATATACCTCCCATAGGGGCCCTATATATCTTCCTTTTGGGAAGTCTATAACTAACCTACTTAAAAGGGGAACGTCGCCTTTTTTTTTTTTTTACTTTTCAAACAAGACCCCTGACTTTTTTCTTTTCCTCTTACCTTTTTATTTCCGATTGGATTTCTCAATTCAGCCCGTCTAATATGTTTTTGGGGGGGGAAGACATTTTTGCTTGCACTGCTTTAACAGCAGTCAGAGAGATACTTTAAGCAGGTTCATGCACAAGGTTTAAAAGACGATTCTGTCCATAATTGTATAAAAGTTTTTAGTCATGCTGTGTGATAGGAAGAAGTCATCTGCAGGGGGGAGGGGGTGAGAGCTTGACTATCTTTTATTGACTGGTGGATTTATTTTATCTGACACTTTGGTGTCTCCTTTCAGTTTGCCCCTGTTTTTACTGATAATAACACACTGCGAAAAGATCTCTAAACAAACAGGAAGTGTCAGAAAATTATTAGGCTAGGGGGCCAAAAGTGAAAACTGAGGTTTTTAAAAATTTTATTTTAAAAAAATATTGAGGGGGCTTTGCCGGGACATGTAGGGCACGAGTTTTTCACAGAGAGCTCCGTCCGGGGCCTGATAATTTAGCCTCTTCCAGCTTGAACCATGGGCAGCAAAGAGAAAAAAGGGGCTGTAAAGTTTCCGGAGCCGCCATGGGAGAAAAATTTCCCTTTCTAATATTTTTCTCCGCTACGGACCTTGTGGGGGCCCACGAAGTACCCGCGCCCGGGCGCAGAGGCCCATCTTGCCCCTCCTCCCCCGCAGGGGGAAAAAAACAATGCGGACAGCTCCGCGCTGAGGCCAGTTGAATCTACGGCGCAAACGCCCGATCGGTAGCCTCACTTTCCACTCTGACCGGCCCTTCAGGGGGGGGAAGCGCTGCACCGCAGCCGCCTGGGAGCACGGGAAAGCACCCCGGGGGCCCACACTACGCCGGGGCCTTGGAGCGGGAGACGGGGCGGGACCCGACGGGCTTTGGAGTTCCCACATGACTGCCCCCCAGAACGCAGGCACCACGACACAAGGTGGGGGTATAGCGCGCATTTCAACTGCAAAAAGCCAGGGAAGATCCTGCACTGACACCGCCATCACGCCACCGCTGAGAGACACCCTCCCTCCGCACCTTAAAATGGGGGCGCCACCCCCCTCCACTACCCGCCTGGGGCAGTCCCATGCCACATCCAGGCAAAACCCTTTTAACAACTGGGGTGCTGAACTCCAGGGTGAGGGCAGGGATCTCCATCAATCCCCCCCCCACACAGAGGTAAAAAATCCCCCCTCACTGGAATTATCACAGACGGGGACACAGACAAACTACCACCACAGTGGAGCTGCAATATTTGCCAAGGACTCGTCCACACTCCCTCAGGACCAGGTGACCTCTGGGACAAAGCCTTTGTTTATCCTACCACCCACATTGCCCTTACTTGCTACTCCCCCTGGGGCCCTGACAACACCTCGGGCTCCCTTAGTACCCCTTCCGGGGCCACAGGAACTTGCAGGGAGACCGCATGTCGCGGATTCCCCGTGACTAATGCCATCAAAACCCCCCCTATGGAAAAAAGAGCGAGCGCTCACCCCTCATGGCACTCCAATTCAAAAACCCCCCACATGGGGTGGAAACCCCCCCCTTGCCATGCCACCGAAAACCCCCTGCTCCCGCCAGAATTTTTGCCCATTGCTGGGACAAACCCCAATTCACTCCAACAGTAACCTCCCCCCCCCCGGAGGGGGCATCCACACTCTTGCCCCATCCGGAGCTCCGAGCGCTATTGTCGCTACTTCCCACAAATCTGACATGCATCAAATGGGCTTGACATGCACGTAAACCCGGAGGCAAGACTTGCCCCTGTTAAATCCACTCGTTGTCCTTCAAAAACGGGTCCAAAAGCGGGGT
>JAODAL010029345.1:0-51747 GCA_025379985.1 Phyllomedusa bahiana
CCTGCTGGGGGAACCTAAATTGCCTATATACCTGCTGGGGGAACCAAAAACCTCCCTATATCCCTTTCCCCGGGGGAAAACCAAAAACCTGCTATATACCTGTGGGGGAACCAAAAACCTGCTATTCCCTGCTGGGGGAACCAAAACCTCCCTATAACCTGGGGGGGAAACCCTAAATTTGCCTTTTATACCTGCGGGGGGAACCCTAAACCTGCCTATATCCCTGCGGGGGGGAACCAAAACCCTGCCTATAAAACCTGGGGGAAAAAACATAAACCGGGCCTTTTATACCTGCGGGGGGAAACCCAAAAACCTTGCCTATATACCTGCGGGGGGAAACCCCTTTAAACCCGGGCCTATATACCTGTTTGGGGGAAAAACAAAACCTCCCCTATTACCTGTGGGGGAACTAAACCTGCCTATATCCTGCGGGGGGAAACCTAAACCTGTTTATATACCTGTGGGGGAAACCAAAACCCTCCCCTTATTTTCCTGCGGGGGGAAAATTTAAACCTTCCCTATATCCCTTGCGGGGGGGATCCAAAATGCCTATATCCCGCGGGGGGGACATATAAAAACAAACCCCCCTACCTACGGGGAGTTTTATATAACGTATAAAAACCCACCTACTGGGGGACGATAATTCCGGGGGGATTTTTTACCTTCACGGGGCCCAAAATTTACTGCGTTGTGAAGTGCAAACGGGCTTTTTAAGGGCCCCGGGTTTTAAAGCCTAAGTCAAGTCAGTTGATAAGGGTTAGCAATCGCTCCGGACTCCGTCGGTTTTTAAAGCCATTTGGGAAAGGGCCCTAAAGGGCGATTGTTAAGACCTTAGCAATCGACTCCGGGGACTAGTCCCCATGCTGTCTCATTTAGGGTATGTTCACACTGCGTTTTTAGATCCAAAAATGCTGCGGCAATTTGATCCAAAATGAAAACCCAAAGGGGCAGGGGCATGTTGGTGGTGTTCTTTGCTGTAGCAGTATGCACCCTATTGTTTTAGATAGGGGGGTGCTGGGGCTTTTCGGGTCAAGGGAAATTGGGAAGTCAAATTGAATGGATCCCCAAAGTCGCATCGGTGGGTCATTGTCCCGAACGTGATGCCTGTTTGAAAGCAATTTTAACACACTGCTAGATGCGTGTTTGCGTCTGAAAAATGGATCCAAAAAAACAAAACTGTAATTCTATGTTAAAACGATGACGAAAAATTTTTGTGAACAAAACCCCTTTGGGGCCCATTTTCTAGGGGACGTTCAAAACCCATCCGTTTATCCTCGGTATTGCACTGTTTTGCAAAGTGCCCACAGTGAAGGGGGGGCGGCTTTCCTCCCCGTTTAGCTGAGAAAAGCCCTCCCCCCCCTTTAGACATGTTTATTATTCCCGTCCAAAAAACCCGAAAGGGAAAAATGAAAAATGGGCAATGTTTTTTGGACTGTGGGCGGTCTGAAAAAAAAAATAGGCGGGAAATCCCTGCAGTTGGGGCCCGTTTCGTGGGTTTTCCATAGAGGCCCAGTTAAAAAGTTCTCACTCAGTTTGCAAAACCGAAAACAGTTAAAAAACAAAAGCTCTTGGGAGGTCAGAACCCTTTGGGTAAAAGCAAAAATTTTTGAATTAAAAATATCTGGAAAGGGAGCTTGTCTCAAGCTTTCTTGTAGTAGAAGCCAGGATAAACCCTATGGAAATAAGTTTATTTGAAGATCCTGAAAAAAAGTTAAGGTGTTAATACCCCCGGGTATATTTCCCCAACTTAAAGTTGTGGATGGGTGTTCAAGTCTTCCAATTTTTTTCTACTGCTGCAACAAGTCATTTTTTTCTTTTGCATAACTGCACGTTTTTAGGGAGTGAAACTAGACTTTACATGTGATAAGTGCTTTTAACTCTATTTAAAGTCACAGAAGGATCTTTGCTACATCTGATAGATTACATAGATTAATGTAATGACAGACACACAAGGCATTAGTCACCCACTGGAGGATCTGGAGAAGTCCACACTCTAGCAGTGCACATGGATGAAATCTCAATAAAGTAAAAATCTAGGCTCATGTACACACCATTTCTTTGAAGTGGTGGGGGCTAGCCACTTTATAATTGACAGTCTTTTATTACCTAAATACAGTTTTTTTTAAAGGGGTTTTTTGCACAAAGATTGGGGTTTTTTTAAAATCTTTAAAAAAAAGCTTTGCAAATATTTATTACAAAAGTTTACTGGTTTTGAGTTCCCTGGTGTGGATGAAACACTCCTCAAATCACTATAGTCCTGACCCCTTTTATTTTTTTTTTCATGGGTGAGTGCTGGTGATAACAGTTCTCTAAGGGAGAGCACAAGCCCCTCCTGCACAAAAGGGGGACTTGTGATGTTTTTGTAGGGGAGGGCCACTCCGGCTTTGGGAGCTGTGCTGCTGGATTACTGTGTTTGCCTGCTCCTACATGATTGAGGGGAGCAGAGGTGAGGGTCTGTGGGCAGTACATGGACGGCAGTGAAAGGTGTTACTTAACATGATTGTTTGGAGTTTGACTTATAATGGGGAAAAGATCAGGGGGGGATGTGAATGGTTCATATCCCTCCCTGATCTGCGGTATTAGTGACACTCGTAAATTATAGTAACACACTTCCAGCTGCCCTGTGTTTGTTCTGACAGGGTTTTGTTTGTTGTTGCTTGAGATGTCCGTTAGAGTTTTTGTATCCCAAATGCAGGGGTTGGGAAAACCCTTTACATCGACCCTGCTCTGTTATTAGCATACACCGCTTCACAGACCCTCTCCCTGCTGTCTCCTGACTCTGTGAATAGGAGCAGCAAGAGCTCAGCCACAGCAGCAGCACAGTGCAGCTGATCCAGCAGATCTAGGCAGGCACACACAGGGTTAACTCTAGCAGCAAACCCCCTCGCCCTTCCCCTGCTGTATAGAAGTTACTGCAGTCAGAGGAGGAGAGCAGTCTGTGTGCTGAGGGGAAGAAGAGGCAGACAAGCACGCCCCTGAATTCAAGAATCTATGCTGCCAGACACACTGAGGTAGGCTGAAAACCTGTAGTGAGACAACTCCTGTAAGAATTCCATAAAAAGACAAGCCCACAAAAAGCCAACAGGTCCAGGAAGTGTTTAGTCAGTCGAATTACTTAATACATCATGTGATTATATTAATGATAAACAGTACACAAATAGGTAAATTTAAGGCCATGTTCACACGGCTTAATATGGGCCGTATTTCGGTCTGTAATTATGCGCTGAAGTGCGCAAATTACGGGCTGAAAACGGCCTAGTCATTACGGTAATCCAGTTCTCATAGAGAACTATGGATTACGTCTCCTCTCCCCTGCTTGGCGAATACGCCGGGCGGGGAGATAAGTGGCATGTGAATTACCAGCGGCGTATATGCGCCACTGGTAATACAAGTCTATGGGCCGGCAAAGTGCCAGCCCCCCGCTCTCGCCCCCGTCCACACGGCGTAATTGCGGGGCGTAATTACGTCCCGCAGTTAAGCCGTGTGAACATAGCCTAATAAGTCACTTTTAATACAAAATACTGCGAGTATGGTTGCCAAGTACGCAGTTACAATTTTCAACTATTGCACATACACAAAGCCAGTAAAGTATGCAACAAAGATATGCAAACAGACCACAGACTATAACACTTTAAAATGCAGGAGTGATGACTGAATATTGTACCCTCACAGGAATGCCACCAACCCAATACTTCAGTCACGCCTGCTTCCGGCACCATCCTATAGGTGCATGTTTGAGACTTCATCAATTAGGGTGTTCTTTTTGATGAATAAAAAATGTTCACCTGCACTGTTTATTGGTGCATGTGCTCTTCACACCGTAGTGAGCAATGGGAAACCGCATCAATGTGTACGCGGCCGTCACCGCATCCCAGGACTTCTACACAGGTCTTTTAAGCAAATGTTGCCTGCTTACGTGCGGGCTGAACCAGCAGTCCTTCCATTCTCAGCTTCGCCAGGGGTCAGACCATCCCCAAAGTAATAGCATACCCTAGTGAGCTACCACTTGGTATAGCATTAACTCCCATTTGGTCTACATCCATACCAAAAATCTTACAAGTACAAGAAAGAGGGGCCATAAGTTATTAGTCTCCAATTCCCTTGCACAGTTCTGTTGGGTCCTTGATTTCTACACTTCAAATAACCTTACTCAACCTGGTGCCTTAGGCTATGTCTACACTGCACAGAAAAACGTCCGTTTTTTTCAGCGTTTTTCTTTTTCTAAAAACGCTGGAAAAACTACTGTAAAGAGCTCCCATAGACTAATGTAAAGACATCCTGCTGTCTACACTGAGCTTTTTTCTGCTCTTTTTTACTGGTCGTCTTTTGCAACATGTTTTAAAAAAAGCCAGAACAGGGCAGAAAATTTACTACAGGAGTCTATGTAAAGCACCGGACGTCTTTTGGCGCGATTTTTCAATGAAAACCCTCCCAGGAGACCCAAGTCCCACCTATAGTGGGTTTTAACAAAAGGTTATACATTATCAAATATACATACAGGTATCTAAGGTGTCCTTTTTTGTACCTTTCATAATAAAATGATCATGCTTTGGTTGCTAACGTTTCTTGCGCAAGTCATATATTTGTCTCTAAATATAAGTTTGGGGATTTTTCCGTCCGAATCCTTTTTTTGCGGATTTTGGCGCTAATAAAGTTCTCGCTTCCGACGCCAAAAATAAGTTTACAGATTCCGGCACAAGAATCAGTTTCACGGATTTTCACTCTTTTCAGATTTTGCCGTGAACAAAGTTCTCGCTTCTGATTAAAAAAATAAAATTGACAGATTTTGCCGCTAAAATTCTTTTCTTAACATATATTGGCGCTAATAAAGTTTGCTTCCGACGCTAAAAATACAGATTTTGGCGCTAAAATCCTTTTAACTTTATTAGCGCCAAAATGTTACGAAAAGGATTGAGCTAAAATCTGTAAAAATTTATTTTTGGCATCAGAAGCGAGACAACTTTATTAGTGCCAAAGCATGTTAAGAGGATTTTAGCGCCAAAATCTGTAAATAAATGGGATTCTGGCACCAAAATCCATAAAACTTATTTTTTGCGTCAGAAGCGAGATAAATCAGCGTAAAAATACGGATTTTAGCACCAAAATCCATTGAAAAAAAAATTGACTTTAGGGCCAAAATCCATAAAAACCTATTTTTGGTAACAAAAGCAAAATAACTTTATTAGCGCCAAAATCCGTAAAAATGCAGATCGTCGCACAGAAATCCGTAAAAAACTTATTTTTGGCGACAAACGCAAGATAACTTTATTAGTGCTAAAATCTGTAAAACTACAAGATTACATTTAAAAATGCGTAATGTGCTTTAACCCCCTTTTTTGGGACGGAGTTCATCAATGGCTTAATTTAGGCTTACATTAAAAAAAAAAAACAGGCTTGAAGACAAGCAAAAAAACCATGCCAAAACTGCCGTTTTCTCAGCGTTTGACAGAAAACTCAGTTTCATGAACTTTTTTAGTACTTCGTTTTCAGGTCGTTGTTTTCCCACTGCAGTGTAGAAATAGCCTTACACCCATACCTGTCCACAGAAGCTGAATTTAAAAACCCCAGAGACAAGAGGTTGTATACGTTAAAACAGATTTAGTATTACTCTATAAAACTCTGCACTTGGTCAAGAGAGGTTACTTGAGGAAAGTGTTGAGCAATTACTGTATATCCTACAAAAAAGCCTTTGTTCTAGTAAGACAGTTGGCTGCCTCTCCTGCCCACAGTGATACATATATCTCGTCTCTAGGACATAAAACCCAAATCACTGCAAGGGGTGAGTTTCTGTTTTAAAACATTAGACATTTCCCATCATGCAAAAAAAAATTTGCAGTGTCCGGTGAACTTTTTACACTTGATCAAGACATAGATCTGCATGCGTTATATGCCAACTGAAAAACCTGAAGTATTTTATTATCAACTCAACAGGGCAGGTCTCCTACAACCAAAAATGACTGCAATTTTAAAAACCTTGTCTGTTACCCTTTTGGGTAAACTTTTTAAAGGGGTTGTCTCATACAAGGATTGTTTTTATGAAAAAAGATCTTGCAAAAAAAGTCATTTTGCAATATACGTATGCCCTTTAAACAGTGTCCCCCTATTCTAGATTCCCCTCTTGTTGGGCCCATAGCTCCTCGGGTCACTATAGTTACAGCCCTGTTTGATCTTCCTAAATAGGTGCAGCACTGGTTGCCTAGCTAAACCGGTTTCTGCACCCTAGTGGAACCCAGTAAACATGCCCTGAATTAAAAATAAAACCCCAAAAAAAAAAAGGACTGAGGAAAGATGTCGATGTAGTGAGAAACCCCTTTAACACCCCCCATTCATGTAAAGACACTTTGTTGCCCGCACCAAACACATATAATGCTCAATTTGGGGACTGGTGGGCAGGTTCAAAAAAAGGGGGGATTGTGCAAGCGCTCAGTTGCGGCGACTTAATGATCATGTTTCTGGGTGCCAAGAAATAGAGGTATACAGGGCAGAGGTGCCTTTTGTTGAAAGTACGTGCTGACCAGAATATACTTTCAACAAAGCCCAAAGAAGCATGTTGGGCATTTTACAGGTATGCACTTAATTGCTGTGTAACTGTACCACTTAAGTGTAACCTGATCACTCGCTGCTCAAATACTCCACCAAAATCCACTTAAATTCAGCTTAGACTTAAAACCTTGGATTGTAAAGACCATTAAATCCATTACAAAGACTTGAGTATTGCAGAACTGGTTGCAAATCACCCACATAGCAGTGGGCAAGTCTGCAAGCACTAGAGAAAGTACCCCATTTCCCCACAAAGTAAGACGTTCCCTGAAAATAAGACCTAGTGTATTTTTTTTTTATGTAATTCAGAGTTTGGCTGCTTATGCTGGTGTTTGTGATGAAATCACTACAATATACTACATGTTTTTTTGTTCAACAATAAATGTGAACTCTTGTTCATGGAAAAGAAACATCCCCTAAAAAGTCTTAAGTTTGTCTTTAGGAGCAAAAATTAACATAAGACACCATCTTATCTTTGGAGAAACAGGGTATGAAAGTGGCAAAGGGAAGAAATCACACACAAACCATATTTTTCTTTGTGCCATCAAGGTAACACATTTTTACTATTCTTTGTATAGCCAACCTCCAGCAAAGAACTTACATGGGATAGACTGACATGGCTAGTGTACCCCAAAAGTATTGTCACACAGTGCACCTCTCCACATCGCTTCTATGAGAATTACCATGAGATCTTTATCTGGTCGTCTTCAATAAGAATTCAAACCACAGATTTCAGACAAGTTGTATGGGAGGAGTGGGGTTGGGGGTCACTTCAAATTACATTGGGCAGCCAGCATGCCCATTATTCCCCCTGAAGTCTAAAGCTACAAAACCTGCAGCAGAAACTCAAAAATCACTTGATTTCCATGGTGGACCAATACAAGACAATGTCTTCAAGATGACTGCCAAGTCAAGCGATTTGCATTTAAATGCAGGAAACCTGTGTCCATCCACAATCATTATTTTGAAGTTAAAGCCATCTTCAACACTGAGGGTTGGCACAATTTTTGCTGCATTGTAGTTAGGCTGTCTACAATGCAGTGGACAAAACTGAAAAAAAAAAAAAATACTAAAAAACGTCCATAAAACTGAGTTTTGTCCACTCTGTCAAAAGCAGCTGAAAAAACTCTTTTTTGGCATGTTTTTTGTGTGCTTTTTATTGCCTGTCTTCAAGTCTTTTTTTTTTAACGTATACCCAAATCAAGCCATTGGATATAACTCCGCCGTACAAAAAGGGGATGTAAAACACATTACTGCATTTATATGTAATCTTTTTTGGATTATATGTAGTTTTATGTATTTTGGCGCTAATAAAAGTCTGTCTTGTCACCAACTATAGGTTTACAGATCTTGGCCCCGAGTTTTTTTTTTACATATTCTGGTGCTAAAATCCTAGTTACGGATTTTGCCACTAAAAGTTCACTTTCGTCGCTAAAAATAAGTTTGCCGTTAAAATACTTTTACGGATTTTGGCGCTTACTGTTCACTTTTGCTGCTAAAAACCCCCCCCCCCCGGCCTTTGACGGATTTTGGCGCTAATAAACTTCTCGGCAAAAATCAAAAGAGGACTTTACTAGGAAAAAAAAAAAAAACTAAAAAAAAAAAAAAAAGTATTTTAGCGCCAAAACCCCATAAAAAAAATTCTGTGCAAAAACCCCTGAATTGCTGAAAAATGTTAGGACCAAAGCATGATCATTTTATTACGAACAGTAAAAAACAAGGACACACGGACATTTGTATGCAGATTGATAAGGTAAAATCTTTGTTACCCCCCACTATAGGGGGGTTTGGGTCCCCTGGGTGGGTTTTTCAGTGAAAAATTCAGCAAAAAAACACCAAAAATGCCCCAACACTTTAACGAGTCCTGTAGAAAATTTCTGCCCTGGTGTTTTTTTAAAACTGTTGAAAAAAACAGTAAAAAAAAAAAAAAAAAAAAAGAAATGCGCAGAAAAAAAAGCTAATGGAGACAGCAGGAGTTTTTTTACGATAGAAGTTAGGGGGAAGCTCTTTTAGGGTGTTCACCGGCTTATTCCCGACAGATTTGTGAGCTGTTTTTAAGGGTCACAAAAACACCCGGGGGGAAAAACAGGCGGGCGGGGGGCGGGGGCAGCTCCCCGGCCCAAGACAAGGCCCTTATCTACGGGCGTACGCAACCCTAAAATGTTTCAGTAAATTTTCCCACCCCCCGGCGGATTCGCCGGGCGGGGGGAAACGACCCGGTTTTCCCCTGTTTTTTGAGAAACAGGGATTTTTTCCCCCAAAATTGCTTTTCCGCGGATTGTGCGCCGTACTGCGCGCCGGATTTGCGGGTTTCCCGTGTGGCCCAATTCCCCCGGGCAGCATAAGCCCCTTTTGAACAGGACCCTTACAGGGCTTTTCAGCGTTTTTAGAAAAAAACTGAAAAACTGTTTTTTTTGTGCCGTGTTGAAATTCCTTAAAACGGTTTTGAACCCGAGAAAGCCACCCTTCCCCCCTGTTTTTTCCCCATTGCCCCGCATAAACCCCCCCGGAAAAAATCCAAATCCACTTCTGGGCTTCATCCTGAGACAGCAGAGGGTTGCCCTTCCCGAGCGAGTGGGAAAGGGAAAATAAGCCTCTGTGTTGGGAAATCCTTTTTTGAGATTCGCATGGGAATTTTTTTATTGTTTGGGTTCCCACCCCCACTGGGTAAAGGCCCGATTTTCAGAAAAAATCTGAAAATATTGAAGCTTTGTAAATTTAATTTAAAAAACCTGGGGGTGTGTAGGGCACAGCCTAAAATAGTAATTGTGTAGGGTTGACGCAAGATCATCTTTCTGCCCGCAAGGTTGATGTCTGTTTACCCTACTAAAAGGTGATTAATAATAAAAGGGGAATTTTCCCCGTCATGGGGCCCTTTTCAAAATATTTATAACCAACAATTGCAGGTTGCTGCAGTGACTTGAACAAAGCAGAAATTCCTGGGTATGACATTTTAAAGACTGAACTTTAGGAACCAATAGAGAATAGATTCACCGCAGTCAAATCACATGTATGGCAGCTGTCTGGCAATTGTATCGACACCATGAAAAACTGATCCTAACAGATAGGAGGCAAAGGCAGTCCAAACTGGACATCTGCTCCATTTCCTGACTGAATCATCTTTATGTGTCATCCACAAAAGCACATTAGACCATACCCGAGTGCTGCATAGAGCATAGTCCTATATATCAAAGCATCTGTTTGGATAAGTTTTTCACAACATCCTAATAAGGTACCACAGTGGCCATAAAGCCGATGTGAATGGGGCCTTAGGAAGTCCTACATTACAAACTCTAGCTTAGCTATAGCCTGTACTATGAGAGTGGGAGCCCTGTCATCTGAACACAGCAGTGATTGGGTGGGCAAGTAGACACCAACCACAACAAGTTGCTGGTGCCAGCTGCATTACAAAACCAAAACCTGTCTTTCCAAACTGCAGTTTATGGTATGTTTACACAGTGGTATTGTATGCTTATTCTAGGGTCAGATTCAGTGCCAAATCTACCTCAGATTCAGCATCCAGTCGGTAACCCAACCTCCACTGAACTATATGTAAAAATCAGTCTATCAGACACCGATTTTAAGCACCTACTGTTTGGCATGTACTGTAACCACCTACAAAGGATGGACATGCCAACTGAGGTGTTTCATGTGCAGTTGACACTAAGGCCATGTTCACACGGCTTAAAATGGGACGTATCAGTCCGTAATTACGCGCCGTACTGCGCGAATTACTGCTGGAAAACCTCCCAGTCATTACGGTAATCCACAGTTGTCATAGAGAACTATGGATTCCGTCTCCTCTCCCTGCTCGGGGGAGATAAGTGACAGGTCATTTTTTAGCGGCGTATACACGCTACTAGTAATGATAGTCTATGGGCCGGCGAGGTGCCAGCCCCCCGCTCCCACACGGCGTACTTACGCCCCGCAAATAAGCCGTGTGAACATAGCCTAAAGAGATAGAATAGATGTCTTGCATTGTCTGAACTCCAAACTTGCAAGCATGGAATTCCCCACACCCTCAAAAAAAAAAAAAAAAAAAAAAAAAAAAAAAAAAAAAAAAAAGCACACGCTTAGGCTATGTTCACACGGGGGGAAATTGGGACGTATTTCGTCCCATATTTCACGCCATAATAATAATAATAATACTCTTTATTTAATGCCCAACAAATTTCGCAGCACTTTACAATGTAGGGGTAAAATTTACAGAAAAAAAAAGGGAATTACACAGTAAAAGCTACTTACAGGTGAGACAAAGGTGGGGGTGCTGCAAGAGCTTAAAATTTAAGGGGGTGCCGGGGGGAAACAAAGAGGGAGAAGTGTAAATTTAAAATGGCCCCAGCCATTTTTTTTTTAAAAATATCGGGGGGTTTAAAATAAAGATTTGGTAAACCTGCCCATTCCCCTGTCATCTATATACAGATAAGTCCCTGTGAGTCCCCTAGTGTAGGGAGTGGGGGGAAATGTGTGTGATAGAAGGTGGGGGTTTAGAATTAGGGGTTTTGGTAGGCCTCCCTGAGGAGATGTTTTTTTCAGGCCACTTTAAAATACGAAGGGCTGGGATTGTGCCTGATGGTACGTGGTAGCATGTTCCAGAGAACGGGTGGAGTGCAAAATTTAAAAGACGGGCATGGGGGGTTTTCGGATGATTTTTGTCTGTAGTTTGATGTGTAGCTGAGGGGAAAAGAGAGCGGGCGGGGTGGTAGACAGAGATGAGGGAGGAGTGTATGGGGGTGCAGCACTGTGGAGAGTTTATGGGTGAAAGGGATGAGTTTATGCTGTTTTTGTGCTGGAGGGCAACCCAGTGGAGCGAGTGAACAGGGTAGAGGCATCGTATAGCGGCTGGAAAAAAAGAAAGCCTGGTGTGCTTTGGGGCAGGTTTGGGAGGGGAAAGAGTTTCAGAGGGGAAAACCGTAAGCAGGGAGTTACAGTAGTCAAGACGAGAGTAAATAAGAAAAAACAATGAGAGTTTGATTTTGTTTCCCCACAGTGAGAAAAGGAGGATTCGGAGATGTTCTTGAGGTGCAAGTGACGGGAAAAGCGCGCAAGGGATTGGATATATGGGGTAAAAGACAGACCCAGGGTCTAGAAAAACCCCCCCAAGAACCCGGCGCTCCCTGGAGTTATGGTGTGCCAACACAGGGGAAAAATAGCAGATGGGGGTTGGTTAGTAGATGGGGGAAAAACAAAAGTTGGTTTTGGTGAGGTTTATTTGTAGATAGAGAGGGGACATGATGTCGAGCAGGGACAGCAGTCACGGGTTTTTTGTGCGGGAGGAGTGAGGTCCGGGAAAGGAGGTGTTAAATGAGTGTCATCGCGTAGGAGGTACGGGAAAGCAAATTATGATGGTTTGGCCAAGGGGGGGCTGTATAGTTTGAGAAGAGGATGGGGCCCAAGAACTGACCCCTGAGGGACCCCAACGGAAGGGGGGGGAGGGGGGAAGTAGAACTGCAAATGGACACTGAAAAAGCGGTCAGAGGGGGTAGGAAGAGAACAAGCGGAGCAGTGTCGGAGGCCAATGGTGCCGAGCATGCTGAGGAGAGATGGTGATCAACAGTGTCAAATGCTGCAGAGAGATCCAGAAAAACCCCAACAACGAGTTTTGCCGGATTTAGCAGTGTGGAGATCGTTAGAGACTTTAACGGGGGCAGTTTCTGGGGGTGTAGGGGCGGAAACCTGATTGCAGGGGGTAAAGAAGAGAGTTAGAGAGATAGGGGGATTAGGCGAGAGTAGCCCAAAGGTTTCCCAGAAGTTTAGAGATAAAGGGGAAGGGTTAGGTTTTTGGTCGGTAATGGCAGCAGAGGATGGGCCCAGGAGGGTTTTTTTTGTGGGGAGTTATAGAGCCTGTTTAAAGGAGGATGGGAAGATCCAGTGGAGAGAGAGAGGTTACAGATTGCAGTAAGGTGAGAGAGGATAGTGGGAAATAGAGGAGAAGGTGGGGGAATGGGGGCCCTAGAGAGGTGGTGGGGCGACAGACAGGAAAGCCTGGATACTTCTTCGGGGGTTGGGCAAGAGCTGGAAACCCCTAGGGATGTGCAGGGAGGGAAGGAGGGTTCTGTTTGTGGTTTGTGATGAGATGTTTTATGGCGGATACTGTCAATTTTGTCTTTAAAATGAGGGGCCCGGGTCCTCAGCAAGAGGTCAGAGCCCCAGGGCCTGAGCTTTGGGGGCCCCGAGAAGGGAGGGGATGGTGTCAAACGGGCTTTTTGGGTTGTTGTGTAGGTGAGTGAGGGAGGTAAAAATATTTTTGTTTGGCGCTGTGAAGGGGTGTGAAAAGTCCCGAGCATGAATTTGTAGTGGAGAAAGTCTGCAGGTAGCTTCGATTTTCCCAAAAGCCTCAGAAACCCCTGGAGCATCGTTGCGGGAAACCCGGGGGTTGAGACAAATTTCCAAGGGCTGGGGCGTTGACTCTGGTGGTGCGGGGGGATTGAGGGTCCCAATTGCCCCAGGGTGGTTTTGAGAGTTTCGTTGTAATGTTTGACAGCCAGGTAGGACGGAGGGGGAGGAGATTGGGGAAAATGAGGATTATGGTGTCTATGATTTCCCTGGGTTTTAATGGAGCGGAATTTTTGAATGGGTGAAGGGGGGGTGCCCAGAGGAAGGCTGAGAATTGATAGTAAAAGAGATAAGGGTTATGATCGAGAGAGCATGGAGAATTAGTGAGGTTAGAAATGGTGAGAGCGACAGAGACCAGTCAAGAGGTTCCATCCTTGTGGGTGGGAGAGTTGTAAACTGCAAAGAGGCCCGAAAGAGGTCAGTGAAAGAACTGGGAGGCAGAAGGGACATGGGGTATCAAAGGGGATGTTGAAATCACCCTGGAGAGTGGGGATTTCAGAAGAGAGGAAATAGGGGAGCAGGCAGCGAAATGATCCCGAAACTGGCGGGGTGAGCCGGGGGGTCTGTACACAAACTGCGACTCTTGGGGAAAAAAGGCCGAAAGAGTTAATGGGTGGGACTTCAAAAGGGGGGGAAGTAGGGAGGGTGGGGGGAGGAATGACCCGGTAAGTGCAGTGTGGGGGGGAGAAGTATGCCGATCTCCCCCCGGCCTTTCTAGGTCTGGGGGGTGTGGGTGAAATGTAGGCCCCCATGGGGGAGAGCGGCAAGGGAAGCGGGGTCAGAGTGTGGGGCCATGTTTCTGGAGGGCCAGCAGGTTTAAAGGGAAAGGAAAGAAAAACGGTCAGGGTAGCAGTGAGTTTTTTGCCACAGTGGGTTCCACAGGGCAATTTAAAAGGGGAGGGAAAAGGGAAAACAGCGAATAGTGAGAGGTTGCAGGGTTTCTAGGAAAGGGGCGGAGGGGAAATGGGAGAGCAGTAAAGGAAGGGAGGGCGGGGGGTTTGGGAGGTTTTCTGCCAAAAAGAGGAGAATAAAAGCGCAGCAGATGGTTAAGTGATGAGTATGAGCGGCGTTTGTGCAGCCCCATTCCGAGGCGATTTTGGTGGTTTAAAAAGGGGAACAGTGTGTGGGGTGTATAATGGGTGAGGGGGGGGATAAGGCGTGATATGGATGAAATTGTCGGGGGTGTGATTGGGTGGAAAGTAGAAAGGGAGATGGGTGCAGGTAATAGATTAGTGGATGGTTTAAATTGTGGAATTAAAAAAAAAAGGTACTACAGAAAAGCTTTCCCGGCCCTTATCCCCCCCTTAGTATTTGGTTATTTTTAGATATTTTAAAAAAATTCCACTTTAAATTAGAATTTTAAATTAGAATAAAATAAATTAATTATGATTATACCCAAAAAAAATATATTTTACTTATTTTTCTTTTTTAACTATTTAATTTTTTTTTTTAAAAAATTTTAAAAAAAAATTTATTAAAATTTATAAATTTTAATTAAAAAAATAAAAAAAAAAAAATATCCTTTAAAAATAAAAATTAAAACACAAAAAACCATATTTAAAATTATTTTTTTACAAATAAAATTCAAATAAATTAATAAACCAATATTTAGAATTAGGGTTTTTTCCACAAATACAAACTATCACTTTCAAATTTGCAATTTTAAAACATGCCAAAAAATAAAAAGCAGATTGACCGAGGTTGATTGACCTCAGCTCACAAAATGCCCAGAACGTCCAGTCATTACGGGGGAACTACGGGTTTTTAGAGAACTTGGATAAGCGACATGTCCAAAATTTTCAAAACAGTGAATTCAGGGCCCATATAATGAATATCTATGGGGGGTGCCCCGCAATTTTCATGTAAAATAGCCTTAGAGTGAAAATTTACATGGCAAAAAAGAAACAAAAAAAAAGCTGTTTTGACCTCATTGGAAACCCTGTTTTATTTAAAAAAACTGGTTTTTAAAACTGTTTGTCACTGTTTCGTCCCCTTTTCCCCGTGGTTTTTGGATGTTTTGCAAGCTGAAAAAAGTACTAGTATAAATTTTGGTTAGTTTTGGCTAAAAGAGGGGTTTTTTTTGGCTCGTTACACTTAAAATGGTTTACAGGCCTTCCCCCTTAAGAAGAAAAAAAAAAAAAAAAAAAAAAAAGACCGCAGAAAACACCCAAAAATGCAAAAAAAATGCCCTCACTCACCCCCGAGTGGGTTTACATTGACTCCAATGTTAATTTTCAGTCTGGAAACCGGTCCAAAGAATGAACATGTTCTGTTTTTCGGACCACCGGCGGTGTGAACAGTTCAGTGGGGACTGCTGGACGTTTTTCTTCTATTGAAGTCTATGGGGGAGTGGTGCTTGCAGATTTTCAGACTGTTTCTAAAACTGCAAAGTCTGAAAAAACGTCCAAAAACCCTTTGTGGGGACAAGCCCTTAAAGGTGTTCTCATCAACAGCTCAAAAGTCTTCAAAAGCAGCTTCAAAACCAGAGGCAAGTCTCTCTAAGTAGGCATGTCTTCCTTCACTAAAGACTTGCAACATCATTCTGCGTAAGCAGGGAGAGGATGTCACAGCTCTGCAGATCTCCTGCTATGGTTCTCATGCCTGCAGAGCAGTCGCCTACCTCCCAGGCTGCACAAACCCCCCTTGTAAACTTGATTGGGGGAAGCGTTTAATGCAGGGTGAAAGGATTAAACGAATGTGTGGAATGAACTCTGTTATCAGGTGGGTGGGGGGGGGGGGGGGAGAGTTAATTCCTCACTTTTGTTTTGTCTTTTATATGGGGAGATAGTGAATCTAGCAGCTACAGATTCAATTCCCCCAGACCTTCCCCTAAGGCTGAGAGGGGGAGCTGGAAAGTCGCCTTTATTATACAGTCACAAAAAAGCTAGGAAATATTTCACTTTCAATTAACGCTCAGGGGGGAGTAAGTCAGGTACGACACCCAATCAAAAGCACGGGGGACATGCCCCAACGGGGGGTAAAAATATCGGGAAAAACCCAAATCAGAAAAGGGGTGTGGTCCGCCCTTGATGAAATAGTACACACGATTACTCAAACCTGTATATAAGTGACTTAAGAAACAAACCAGTTGCAAGAGTGCTTATTTTTACTGTCTCCATCATTACAGATATGATCTTTGTAGTGAGAAAGCCCCTTTAACATCTGTGCCGACAGTCATAAAATCATGTTAATTAAACCCTTTAGGGGAATCTGTTTTATCCCAGGGCCCACGGTAAGGTGGGGGTACTTTCACTAAAAGGGGGTTTGTCTCACTAAAAGGGATTTTTATTAAAGAACTTGCAAAAAAAAGTCATTTTGGGCAAAATATGTCCATTAACATATCCTACTTAGTCAAGATACCCCCTTTTGTAGGGGCTGCATCAGCTCATAGCTACAGCCCTTTGCGCTCTCCGATAGGCTGTGGGCATGGTTGGCTACAGCTACAGCCCTGGTTTTACTGCACCTAGTAGACCAGTAAACCACCCCCAATTCAAGGAAAAAAGAAAACAGGACGAGGAAATGAATCAATGTGTGAGACAACCCTTAAAAATTTTCATGATTTTTAACTCAGAAAACCTTCTTTCCCAAACTTACAAGCCCCAAAAGGCTATGTCTACACTGCACAGAAAAATGACGTTTAGAAAATTTTTTGTTTTTCTAAAAAACGCTGGAAAAACGACTAATTTGATTCTATTGTAAAAACGTGTGCCGTCTACACAGCCCCCCCTCCTCTTTTTTTTTTTTTTTACTGTCTATTTTGAAAAGGTCTAAAAACGCCCAGGGGGGGCCCGGGCAGTTTTCTACAGGAGTCTATGGAAAGGGCCCCGACTTTTTGGGGGCGTTTGCCGTGTTTTTTGCCACGATTTTCAAGAAAAACCCTCCCGGAGACCCCCAAGTCTATAGTGGGTGTTTAAAAAAAGGTTATATCTTACAAATTTTCAAAACAAGTGTCCAATTGTCCTTTTTTGTTTCCTTTTTTTAATAAAAACATCATGCTTTTGGTCTAAAGTTTTTTTCGCAATTCATTATTATTCGCTAAAAAAAACATTAAATTTTGGCGTCAAAACCTTTTTTTTGCAGATTTTGGTGCTAAAATCCTTTTAACATTCTTGCGTTAATAAAGTTCGCTTCTGACGCCAAAAACACATGTTTTTTTACGGATTTTGCCACAAATCCTTTACTGAACATATTTTGGTGCTAATAAAGTTCTCGCTTTTTGACATAATTTATTGCGATGAAAAATAATGCGGGTTTTTTTTGGGTTTTGGTGCCCCAAAAATTTTTTAAAAATGTAGCACCCCGCAGCACACAAAGGGCAATTTGGTCAAAAAGGGCACCCCTGATCTAAAATGGCTACTTACTTTTAACTCCGCCTGTAGGGTGTAGTTTACATCCAATGGCTTAATTTGTGCATACATTAAAAACCAGAGCAAAGACAGTCCAAAAAACGATTGTTATTTCAGCTGCTTTTGACAGGCAGTGGACAGAAAACTCAGTTTCCTGAAGGTTTAGTAATTTGTTTTCAGGTCTTTTTTGTCCACTGCAGTGTAGACATAGCCTAACAGCTCAGCTTCCCCCACCACCTTTATTTAAGAGGGAGGATGCTTCTCTGCCACTGTCTGCATGCCACAACACTATTGAAGGCCACAAAACCTATTTTGTTGTGGTGGCAAATGAACAAATATTGTCTACAGCAGAAATCCTATCATTTTCTATGCAGGAGACTATCATAGGGCTAAACCACATCTACCAATATAATTTTCTTGTCAAAACCTCAAATAGATTCCCATTTCATCTTTAACATTGATTGCACACAAGTTCTAGTATTGCATATGTGGGCCTAAAGGGATGACCATAACCAATCTTTATTTCTTATTCCTCCCATTTACACTGGTTTTGCAATTTAGAGCAGTGTTGACTGGCTGGAGAGATGATCCATGGACTAGACTTTCTGCAGGTGGTGCCTTAAAGATAACTCAACAGGGAGTTTACACTACAATATCGGAGAGCCGAGCACCGATCTATCAGTTTGGATGATCTGGAGCAGGATTTCCTAGTTGGGGGGTGGGGAACTCCGATTAAAAAACCTCTAAGGCTGCATCCAGACAGATTCAAATTAGTTCAGAATCTATCCAGTATTTTACACCGTGGATTCAGCCATCCCATTGAATAGTACAATAACCCACCATTTTCCAAGTGACCAAGTTCTAAGTTTGTTTTTGTTTTAAAAACTGCAGTTTTGAAATCCAACCTTAGAGCCTTGTAGGCTACAGCTTGGATATGCTATTGAGTTCTATGGGGATGGTTTTACTGTTGAATTTTGAGTTTTAGATACAGCTGTAGAACTGTTGTGTAGACATACCTTAAGTGAAAGTACTGCCTACTCCAACCCACATAGTGACTTACTGTTTACCTGTAAAACATGGATACAGGGGAGGGGGGAAGCTAACCAAGTCCCTATGTGGGTAAGGTAAATACTTTCACTTTTAATATTTGCTGTCTTATTCTGAAGTCATGCTCTAAACCATACAAGCCTAACCAACACCCCCCCCCCCCACCACCATCATTTTCTGCTCCCTTTAGGCATGTACAAGTGCACAGTAAGGCTGAGTTTTCTGCATTATTTACAGCTTTTTGATTTGTGAGTCACAGCAGTGCCAGAGAAGTTATAAAACCAACTGTGCCTAATTGACCCCACTGACTATACAGGGGTCTGTTGGGTTTGAGATTAATGGGAAATGTGCAAACTGTAACATAGGCTGTGAATGTATCCTCAACCACAGATGTTTATTAGGCATAAACCATGATCTGCTAAGGAACTAGAGAACTGTAGATTGAAGGCCATGTGTCAAAAAAAAAAAAAAAAAAAAAAAGGCTAGCGGACGCTGCTTTTCTCTGTACCTGCTTATCAGATTGTACACAGACTGTAGACCATTTAGCTGCATACAAAAATGGCAACATACAAGTACATGCATTTTTGTTAAGCCTGATCCAAACTCGTCCCATTAAAATGCAGCAACATTAAACTTCACCTGAAGAATTTCCTTACCCATCCTTCAAGTTATGTCACACCATAGGACTAGACTAACCAGGTCTGGCAGCTGCTCATCAACAAATTTTTTTTTTTTTTAATAAAGCCAAGCCTATAAGGGTATGTTCACACGGCATAATTACACCGGGACTTCAGGAGCTTGCGCTGACTCCTGCAGGGCGGGGGGGCTGGCAGCCCGCCGGTCCCATAGACATCCATTACTAGCAGTGCATATTTGCCACTATTAATTGACAAGTCACTTATCTCTGCCCACAGCATAGTGTGCGAGCAGAGAGAAGGCATAATCCATAGTTCTCTATGAGAACTGTAGATTACCGTAATGACTGGGACGTATCTTGCCCTGTATTGAGCGCAGTACGCTGCAAAATATGTCCCAATTTAAGCTGTGTGAACATAGCCTAAAGGTGTCAGATGCAACAAAAATAGCCATCATGAAAATGTGAACGTACCAGATATAAGTGAGGGCCTCACTGGACACCCTTTCGGACATCAGCAGACTAGAACACTTCATTTAATGCAGTTTCTAGAGTTGTGGGTAGCCAAGGTCCAGTCAGTTTCAAGTGTTCATCAGGATCCAGACCAGTATTTTTATTGTTTTAGCCCACAAACTTAAGGGGTTTTCCCACTTTAAAGAAATAAGGAACTGGAGTTGGTGTGGGAAGCCTACATACACCACAATCATGCTTCCTTATCTCCATCATTCAAGCACTGGCTCTGTGGAGTGCCCCCCTCTTCTTCCTGGCACCACATGACTGGGATGTCACCAATGCCTTTCATCAGTTTGTAAGGGAACAGTGATGTAAGACAGTATCACATACCTGCTAAAAGTAGTGACATCCCATTTACCTAGTGCCAGGAAGATTCTGCAGCGCCTGTGCTGGCATGGTAGCAAAAGGGAAGATGGTTTTTTCTTTTGAATCATCAAGGCAGCAGTACTTTATAAGAAATGGAAAATATTTTAAGGTTCAGAGATGTACAGCCTGATAAACACCAAGCTTTAAGGCAGTGCAACTTGCTACAAATCCCTATATTGCTGAGTCTCCCTTCCACACAGTACAGATACAGGTTGGCATCAGTTCTACTAGACTTACAAAACCTTTAACTTTTTAAACTAAAGCAATGTAAACCTGCTGAGTGCCTAAACAGCCACAAGTGGAGCTATAGTGACTAGTGTACATCTGCATCATTCTATATGGTACACCAAATGCATTGCCACAAGCATTAGAAAATGCATTCCCATTAATGTCCAAACCACCAAGTCAGATACTAGAATGGTATGAACTGCATTCCACATGATCTAGAGATCCATACATGTGAAGGTCAGGACATTATATGCAAAGTTACTACAGTCACAAAAATGTCTCACTACAAGGATTGCTTTTTTATATTAACCCTTTATCGACCCTGGGCGTATGAGTACGTCCCAGGGCCGCTCAGGGGCTTTGCAGGGAGATCGCTCCGTGAGCCCCACGCACAGCCGCCAGGTGTTAGCGGCTGATCGCAGCTAACACCCGCCGGTAACAGCGCTGGCGGGTGGCTCCGCCCACTGGTGCTGTTTAACCCATCAAACACCGTGGCAAAGATGGACGCGGCGTCTGAATGAACGCCGATCGGCGCCGCGCAGCTAAGCTGCGCCGATCTGACGACCGGACACGTTGGTGGGGAGCCCTGTGAAGGCTCCCGTCACTTACACTGGCCGGTTTGCTCCACTTCCGTCCGCAGACAGGAAGTGGGGAAACCACCATCTTTGTACACCCTAATGCATTGCCTATGCAATAGGTTGCATTAACAATTGCGCCCCCTAGTGGTCTAGCACCATGGGGGGACTAAATGTTACAGTAAAAAAAAAAATATAATTTTAAACTACAAAAAAAAAAGTATTAAAAGTTCAAATCATCCCCCCCCCTTTCTCCATTTTACAAATAAAATGCTTAAAATAAAAAAAAATTACACATTTGGTATCGCCGCGTCCGAAAAAGTCCGCGTCGAAGAAAAAAAAAATTCCAATCGCCAAAATTGCAACGCACAGACTGTTCACAGTAAGGCTAGGT
Organism: Phyllomedusa bahiana; assembly: GCA_025379985.1. Taxonomy (NCBI): domain Eukaryota; kingdom Metazoa; phylum Chordata; class Amphibia; order Anura; family Hylidae; genus Phyllomedusa; species Phyllomedusa bahiana. Next base: position 20,980 of record JAODAL010029345.1, read on the forward strand.
CTACACAGCACATAGTCCGATTTAGTGTTTTGAATCCGCCAAAAATCTGACACTAGCCTATGCTGCATAGACAGTAATAAAAATCTATGTTCTAGTCTACACATCAGATTTACCATTGCATTTAAAATCTGGTGGAATAAGCAACATTCAATTGTATGTGGCTGACAATCTGAAACGGACCACAGCTGTCACACAAATGCACAACAAAAGCCACGGTCCAGCAAAGGTCAAAATGCTGTCAGATTTTGATATTTGCCGTGTAGACCAAGCCTAATTTAACACATGTGATTCTACCAAGTAGCTACATTTGGACTATCCAGGTGTGCCGTACTGCAAGACTTCAGCATTCACATGGAGGTGGCAAATTAAACTAGGTGAACATGTATGTTAAACATACTAAGCATATCCCAATCGTACACCATTTGAAACCTACATTTGACATCCATTTTGATTCTCTTTGTAAAGCACGTTATTGGCTGTCACCCATTTTTCTCCAGCAATTTAATTGGGTAGGTTTGTCTATTTTTATGATGGATACAAGTATGGGCCCATACACTAGCATACAATTTCTGCAAATACTTAGTGTATACAGTAAGTAAATTTGGTGCAACTTGTAAAAGCCCAACACCCTGCATCTGTCAGGTGGGAGACCTAAGGTCCCGAAATGAATACCCAAAACATACTCAGGCACCATATCCAGCCAAACTATACATTAAAGGGGTTGTCTCACTACAAGGATTGCTTTTTATTTTATAGATCTTGCAAAAACAAGTCACTTTGCAATATATGTCCTTTAACAGTATCCTACCTATTCCTAGATACCCCCTCTTGTATGGGCTGCATCAGCTTCAGGTCGCTATAGCTACAGATCTGTTTGATCTATCCTGATAGGCTGCCAGAGCTGGTCACTATAGCTACAGACCTGACTTCTACTGCAGCCTAGTGGAAGCCAGTAAACACGCCCCTGAATTCAAAGTGAAACCAAGAAAACAGGACTCAGGTAAGATCAATGTAGTGAGACAACCCCTTTAATGCAAGTTTTTATAAATATCAGAATAGTGGATTAACAAACCTACAGTCCAAGGGTATGTTCACACAGCGTACTGGGGCATGTACTTTTAAAGCATGGGGAGGCCGGCCCCATTCCATTCACTAGCAGCAGCGTGTAAGCGCCACGAAGTAGTGACATGTCACCTCTCCCCCAGTGTACAATATGATCGTATTGTACGCCAGGGGAGAGGAGGCATAATTCATAGTTCTCTATGAGAGATATGTAACTTTAGCACACATTTCACGGCGTATTTGTGCTTCAATACACCCAACATGCACGCTGCAATTACACCGTGTGAACATACCCTAAAGGTATGTCCACATGGCATCTTGCAGCGTGTATCTGTACGGACAGCAAGATGCTGTGTATAGGAGAAAACGCCGATCAGGGAGGGTTGCCTGCTGCCAGCCCCATTCACCTCCATTATCCCTGCAACATATGCTCAAAAATCACTTTTTTCTGCCAGTGTTCAATAGACAGCAATAACTCAGCTCTATGAGAGCCATGATTAGCTTAATCACAGGACGTATTTCGGAGTACATTGCAGTGCAATTATGCCCCAAAATAAGTCCTGAAAGATGCCATGTGAATATAGCAACATCTACAAGTGTCATGTTTCATAGCACAATAGCGTCACTAAATAAGTACAGGTCTACATAAAGCTTCTGTATAGGTACCATTTTATTATGGAAGAACTTAACATATAAACATCTAAGTATACAAAAGGAAACAGGTAGTTAAAAACCGCATCATACAGAAGGTCACAAGTTTGTGCACCTGCTCACATGTGCAGTACTGATCTCATTCCATTAGATACTATGGGAAAAGGAAAACAAGTCATTTTTAAAATTTAAAAAAAAAGCGATCACAGAATAGTTATGCGGTTTACAGATGGATACCGTGCAATTTTTCTCCTACCAAACTAATTAAAATTGCATCGTGATCCACCCGACAACAGCAAAACACACAAAATATCACAACACAACCGGTTGATATTCCTTTTTCTTCCACAGGCCGGGACAAGTGCAATACTTTTATAACACACACAAGTAATGCAACAAATCCCCACCCATGGAGGAGCCAGAGGGTAACAATCAGCATCCAGCAGGAGAGCTCTAGCAGCAAGTTGCCACCACTGTCAGTTTTGCATGGATTTGCACAGCAATCATAATCAGCTGGTGCAAACCAGCCAAACTAACAGTAATGGCAGGCATCAGGACAGGAAGGCGACTTCACAGGGCACATCTCCGGCAGTACTGTAAGTGCCCATATTACAGTAGAAACTAGTCACAGCTACCTGCACTATGAGCACTTTGGCACAGCCTGGACTGGTCATTGGTTGGCAAGGTCCTGGTTGATTACTTTTCCCTCCACATACACAAGTTTACACACCAACTCCTTGTGCCAAAAGGAGCATTTAGAGCAGTAGATTCTAAGCTATGCCACTAACTGCACTAGATGCACCTTAACACAAAGCAGCAAGAAGAGCGTCTATAGGTGTCCGGGTGCAATGCATTCAATTGCCATGGCAATGCTGGAAGTGCTTAGAGTGCAGTAGGTACTAATTGCTACCTGCACTATAAGCACTTTTGCATAACCTAGACTGATCACACTGCTCATAGCTGCAGAACGAAGGAGCATTCAATTACCTAAAGGGGAAGAAAAATAAAGGTCATTAAACATTACAGCACAGCTAAACATCCTATAAAAATATAGTGCAATAGCTATAAGTGACCACAACACACTAAGACCAGATGTTTAATGGCTATATAGTAACTGAATTGTGCTGATCTAATAACCCTGACTGCAGTATCACATCCCTTCAAAGTGCAGAAAATAAAACTAATCACTCATGAAAACCAATCCCATTTACAAGTCCAAGTTGTATAAATCATCCACAGATCACCTTAATGCTTCAACATATTAAACCCCAGTCAAAAAGTGCCCAAAAGAACAGTTAATGATGAAAGGGATTTTATTACAGGATATAAACAGTCACATGGCCAGTGACTAGAGTAGCAGAGGAGATTCTGGTGGACCCAAGCTGCCTCAATGTATACTTAATATTTGAGCCCCTCTGATCTAGTAATAGACAACCGGGAGCAGACTTCAGAACCACCACATGTGCAAAGATTACTTGAGTGGCCATGAATAGGTTCTGAACAGGCAGAGAGCCCTCATTCATTACATCTGATGGGCCCAAGGAGCACTAGGCCACCACTGGCCAGTGAGATGCATAAAGTGCAGCACGACTGTAATCTCAGCTATGGCCTGCAAGATAAACATGTCACAAGTGACAGGGACATTTACATACAACCTTGCACCCCAGATCAAACCTACATAAAATAACTGCTTCCAAGCAGCTAACATCCAGAACCTACTACTCAAGTTCTACAACTCCTAAAATGTGTACTACTGGGAATTAGAGGCAACGTCCTAGAGTCAGTGTAAACAGGAGTGCAGTAAGCACGCTAGGCTCCCAGGACACAATGGCCATTGACCCCAATGGGTTGCATTAGTGATTGCACCCCTGGCCCATACCCAGGCAGCGTGCCTCCTGCTCCTACCCTCCCTGCAGCCGCCTCCCGGCCATTACCTGAGGCTTCAGCAGTCTCCTACTCCGGACTCCACACCACGCGTCCCTGTCCCTCGTGTTGAGATTAAAGAGGAGGAAGGGGGAGGAGAGAGGCATGATGGGAAATGCAGTCCCGCAATTCAAATGCCACAAAAACGCGCCAAAGCTTAACCCCCACCGCGCCGGAGCGCACTGCAGCCTGGCCTTAACCCCCTCCCACCCACATCGCTCCCAGCAAACAACGACGTCCCGCGAGCGCCGCCACCACGAGGCGTTTAATTGGCCGACGCACCTGCTCGGCGCGGCCAACTCGAGACATGATAGCAACGTAAACAGGTGACCGTTGTCGCCCGAACACCCCAACGTTCTATCAGCGCACGTGACCACGGTGGGGGACCAGGAGGCAGCACACCCATCCGCAAATGGCTGCTTACAGGGAACAATAGAGGATGAGACAGGCTACACACCATGGGGTTAACCTACTGCACCTCATGGCACCCCCCACCAGCCAAACAAATAAAGACGACTACAAATCCCATGGTGCAGCCCGGGTGGAAGGCAGACGCCATGGGGACAAACATCTGAGGCCTGGGAGAAGAGAAAAAAAAAAAGTGATCGATCCCCTCCTCCCTGATCCATACACTACGCCATGTGCGCGGCGTTTAACAGCAGGGACCTGGCTAATAGCCCTCACCCCATCCACACAATGCAGGCAACATGGAGCAGCTAGAAAGTAAGCAAAACACAAGTCCAGGCCACAGACAAAGACAGGCACCCCCTCCTCCCGGGGCAATCTCAGCTACGCACTGCCTGCAATCTCACACTCCACCATCACTGCCCGTGTGTGCCCGCAGCCCCGGGCGCCATGCGACTTGTGAAGTGCCCCCATAGTAGCTGCCCGCCCGAGCAGGAAGCGCCGCACATACACGGAGATGCACTCCTACAGGTGGCGGGGGCTGCCACCTACAAACACGCCACTACCTCACACTCTTGTTTTGCAAAGTACGTAGTGAAAGGGGACTGCACAGCCAGCCCTGCACCCACCTCACCCTGTCAGCGCCAAAGCCCGCCGCCCGAGCCCGACACCCAAAAACATAAACCCAACGTTACCTCATGCCCAGTGCCCCAAAAAAAAAAAAACCTGCAGGAAAAAGGGGCTTTACAAAAGTGGCGCGAAGCGCTGCCCGTCACGTGACCCGCAGCCAGGGCGGCTCCTTCACTTCACCCACCAGCCGGGGGGGGCTATATCCGCTCAAGCAATTAGCATAATTAATGATGTCCTGCAGCTGTTAGATAAGACACCTAACTCCAAATACTGTCATTAATGACCATTAGCTATTAGGCAAATACCCCAGTGTGTAGTAAACACCGCCATTGACAACGCAGTGGGTTTTTTTTATTCAAATTCTGTCACAAGCAATTCAGGGGGCTTCTAGGGGCTCATTCACAAATGGTCATTTCTGAAGGGCACTGGAAGAATGCACCAGAAAAAAGACGTGTTACAAACCACAGACACATTTTTTGGGTGTAATTTATTATTCATGAGGTCTGGGGGAAAAAAATCCAAAATAAAAAAATGAACATGTTTTGTTTTCCACAAAAAAAATCATGAAGTAAATTAGGTCACGACGTATAAAATGTTTCATAAACTATATCCCTTGTGACAGAAAAGGAGGGAAAAAAATCCCAAATAAAAAAAATGAACCTCACTGTTTTTGTTTTCTTTAAAATAATAAAAAAAATCATGTTTTCGGTTACACTGAAGTAAATTAGATCACGGCGTATAAAATAGTTCATAAACTATGTCACAAACACGGTCTCTTGTGACGGAAAAGGAGGGAAAAAATCCAAAATAAAAAAAATGAACCTCACTGTTTTTGTTTACCACAAAAAAATCATGAAGTAAATTAGGTCACGGCGTATAAAATGTTTAATAAACTATTCCACAAACGCGGTCCCTTGTGACAGAAAAGGAGGAAAAAATCCAAAAATAAAAAAAAAAAATGTAACCTCACTGTTTTTTGTTTACCACAAAAAAATCAATATTGAAGTAAATTAGGTCACGGCGTATAAAATGTTTAATAAACTATTCCACAAACGCGGTCCCTTGTGACAGAAAAGGAGGGAAAAAATCCAAAATAAAAAAAATGAACCTCACTGTTTTTGTTTTCTTCAAAATAATAAAAAAAAATCATGTTTTCGTTGATACTGAAGTAAATTAGATCACGGCATATAAAATAGTTCATAAACTCTGTCACAAACGCGGTCCTTTGTGACAGAAAAGGAGGGAAAAAATCCCAAATAACATGAAATTAAAAAAAACAACCAAATCGGCATGTGTGAACCTGGCTCATAGTTTTTTTCTTCTTCACAAAATTGAAAACAAAATCATGTTTTCATTTATACTGAAGTAAGTTATATCACTGCCATGTGACGTATGAAATATCTCATAATCTATGCCACAGTGAGGTTCCTTATGACAGAAGAGGACATTTTCCATGTTTTTTGTTCAATTAGTTATAAGGCTTGGTTCACACTGTTTTTCAACGCATATTTTGCAGCAGTTGAACCAGGAATGGGTCCAAATTGCAGAAGAGGTAGTGGCCTTTCCATTATACTTTTCTCTGCATAGACTCCATTCCTGGTTTTGGCTTCCAAATACTGCTGCAAAATCTGCGTCAAAAAATACTGTGTGAACCCAGCCTTAGGCAGGAATTACATGTAGAGATTCTCATACATCTGTTACAATCGCATCAATGTGCTCCTGTAATACTTTTTAACTGGAGATAATCTGGTCACCTATCACCAACCTATCACCACCTATCACCAACAGGTCGACACGCCTCATTATTAATTATAGTTTTTAATAAAATCAATATTAGTCACAAAACAACTGTATACGCAGTCGCCAGACATCAATATATCATAATATGTAAAGCCAGTTAAAGGCTGGGTTCACACATTGTATAACTGCATGTACTATTGCTTGCGGTTATCAACTGCATAAAAAAAAATGCATTTAGAAAGCGCATCTGTTTAAAATTTCATACAACTCTAGTTTGGATCACAGGTAAAGTCTAGGTTCATTAAAAAAAAAGCATACTTTTTTTAATTGCTTTCGTTTTTTGTTGATGCAGTTGAAAAATGCAACGTGTGAAACCCACCATAATGTAAATGTTGCACAGTACCTGACACCTCTCGAAGCAGCCTAAAATGTTGTTTTTTTCAGCACATATTTTTACTGAAATTTTCAACAATGACATAAAACAATGTTTCAATCATTTACAAAATATTGCTTTTATGCACGTGGCACCATTTTTTACGGTACATTCAGCCAACCAGTAAAATTTACTCTACGGATTTTACAGTTCAAAGCTGCGTCGAACGAGTGCTTCACGTGGATTTTTGTCGTCTTTTTTGCGGTGGATTCCGAAGGATTTACAGTCAGAAAACGAGTCCCATTCTTTTCCTTGGGGTTTTGGATGCGGATCCTCATCCAAAACGGCATACTAATGTTTTTCGATGCATTTTACACGAGGATTTTAGCCATCCTCATCGACCTCAGTAGTAAATTTTCCTCACGGAATATGATGCAAGAATGAACATGTTCTAAGCTTTTTTCCTACAAAATATGCGTTGTATGAACTACAACACCTATTTTCTACGGAGGTCAATGGGGATGGTTTACTTTCGGATTTAGACAAGTATTTCAAGTTGGAATCCACGTGGATTCCGACTTGAAATACTCGTTGTGTGGACATAGCCTTACACTGGATTCACACACAGCATTTTTCATGGTGCTTTGTTGGAGCTTTATATTTTTTGGTCATAAAGTCTATGGGCTGATGTAGTCAGTAGTGATTTAGTATTATATTTGTTATTTTATGTAATTTGGGGGGGTTTGGGAAATTTTTGTCAAATCGCAGAATGCTGTGAGTGTGCTATTTTGTGTGTGTGTTTTTCCCATAGGCTTTTTTATAGAACTTGAAAAACACCAGAAAAAATGTGTCATAAAGGTAAAAAGATTTTTAAAAAGTGTGAAAAGTGCTTGAAATTTAGAGCATTTTACAACCTAAATACACATAGTGTATAGGAAATAAATGAAAAGGCAATTAAAGCTGGGGAAACCACCCAGTAAATTGCTGCTTTTATCTTATAATCTGTTTAAGGAAAAGAAAAAGCTGCAACCTGATTGGCTTGTCCAGCGTCTCTTTGCACTAGTGTTCATGCATCTACATATATGTCCTAACATCAACTCTTTTTATAAGTGAGACCAGATTTTCTGTAACATTAAATAGTATTAAGAGTCGTTTCACACACACTATTTTCTGGAAAAATGCCAGTGTAGTTTTTGTTGCAATTTTTTGGGCAGAAGCCAGAAGTGGATCCAGCAGGAAGGAGATGTATTAGTCCTTCCTTCATATTTCACAATCCTTTTGAAACCACTGTTGGCTTTGACTCAAAAAACTCAATAAAAACGTTTTTTCCCCCTTTTTTTTAAAGCTGTGTGCAGAACCACCGTCCAGGTTATTTGGGGTCATATTTAGGATTTTCATTGTTTTGCCCTTGGTTAAAACCGATAACTGTATGTTTAAAACTGACATAAAAATATTTTCTAACAAAAAATGCAAATATTGTGCATATTTAATTTCTTATGTGTATGAATGATATGTATTAAGATGCATGTTAACAAAAAGACTCCAGCAAATATTTAACATATGTTGCTACATGCATAAAGAAAAATATTAATTGAGGGAACATAAAACGACTCCTAGCCCTAAATATTCAGTTTAAAATACTATTTGCTGTGTTAATGTGTTAAAAGAATAAATGAAATATCTAAAAATAAATAAAAAAATAGCTGTGCTGATTAATTTTGTTGTATTAATAATAACAACAAAATAATATTAGTTTTGGTATTTTTTCTCATTTAAATGATGAAAAATAAAGTAATATTAACCTTGCATTTGCCTATTTCAGTTTTCTCATGTATTCTGAGTAGATACAAAAGTTATAAATGCTATTTTTGAAGTGTAAAAAGTCCCTATAGAAGACTTAAAAGTATGAAGAAATCTTATTACTTATTACTATAGTTGCCAGTAAAAACCATCAATTGACAACCTTTAAAGTTTCATGACTATACGCAATAATTTTGAGGTTGCACTTTTCAAAGTTTTGTTAAATAACATAAGAATTTTTTTTGTATAAATAAATAATATTAAACTATGTGCTCTAACAGTTGAATGATGGTGGAGATTGCATAATATATAAATAGTTTTCTTGTGTGTTATGTGAGAGTGGTGTTCAAGAAAATTACTATTTTTTTCTGGTGTTGGGGTGTGGGGGAGGGGTACAAGGGAAATCTGAAGAACAAAGCATTTCCTCAAGAGTAAAACGTGCTCTGAATGAATTATTAACAGCCTGGAATGGACCACGTGATCTTCTCATACTTTAAAGAGGTGGTCATGCTGAGGCTAAAAGCTGATGACCCTTAAACTCCTGTTGTGTTTAGTATATCCCTTCCCCCCATCTCCCTTTATACCACCAGGACCAAATAGCACAAAACACATGCAAAAGATGGAGGGAGCTCATGGAAGCAAAGAAAAAAAACTACTGAAAACATGCTGTTGGGATATCTATCTATCTATCTATCTATCTATCTATCTATCTATCTATTTATCTATCTACCATCTCACCCTATATTTCTTTCTTCAGATGCTGCTGTATGGCTCTACACATGTTTTTTTCAGATTCATAGGCATTGTGCGGTAGTCATATCAATGTTTGTATATTATCTAAGCAACAATGTAAAGTTCTTTTGACAGAAATTGGAACTGTGTACATTTTCAATTGATTATCAATAGAAAGAAAAAATACATTTTGAAAGCTACATGGTTCAAATTTTCTAGTCTCAACACCTATGTAGCAATTTCTTCTGATAAAATGTACAATTCAGTGTGACATACCTGAGAATTGCGAGTTATTCTTTGGGTAGAATAATTGTGTGCTATCTTTTATCATAAATTCAATCTATTTATCTATCTGATGTCTATCTATCTTTGTCTAGCTGTCTGTCTATCTTTTTCTCTATCTGTTTACCTACCCACGTTTGTCTATCTATCTATCTATCTATCCATCGAGCTGTCTTTCTATCTATAAGTCCCTCTATCTGTCTGTATATCAATAATTCTATATCTTTCTGTCTATAAGTCCATTTACCAATCTCTCTATTTATCCATCTTTCTGTCTATATATAGATATCTATCATTCTGTGTCTATTATTCTATCTTTCTATCTATATGTCTATCTATTATTCTATGTCTCTTATTCTATCTATTTAGCTCTCTGTATCTCTCACCTGGGGGTGGAATAACCACAACCCCAGAGCCACAAAATAATACTAAAATACAATATTTATTTATTAATATTCTTCCTGGATAGTTATCAAAATATGTATTTAAATACATATTTAAATCACCATGAATATAGAACAGGAGTTAAAATATTGTTCATGAGTAATGAGGGTATAAGCAAAAATAAGAGGATATCAGAGTATAAAGATATATTAGCATACTCCAAGATAGAGTTCAAATTAAGAGCAAATAGTGTTCAAAATAATAAAAAGATTGTTAATTCATTACACAACAGACATCCACAACAAACATTAAATATTGTCGATCTGTACAAGTGTGAATGCATTACCAACTGGAAAAATACGGAGGTCCTTAGGTATGTTTTGCGAGTCCAAGCGTCTTCTGGGGACTATCTACATGTCTGTTTTTGTCTATCTATCTATCTATCTATCTATCTATCTATCTATCTATCTATCTACACAATTGACATGTTTATAAAGTAGGGTTTGGGGGTATTTATTTTATATATTTTTCTTATTTTATTGTTTCTTTATATTTGTAGTACATTGTAAATTGTATTTAGCCCTATATTTATTCTGCACAATAAAACAAAATTCTTAGTTATAGCTTTCAGATTGAAGGTATGTTCAAATATGGCAAATTTGCACCAAACATCTGAATGAAGTTACACTGCTATTCAAAATTATGAATCACATTTTCAATCACATGTATGAACATTGCAATAGTTCTAAAACCTGTCTGTTTAAAGAGAACCTGTCACATAGTTTTTGCCCCCCTTGCTGAGGGCAGCACAAGCTAGTGTCAGACCTGCTGTTTCCAGTGCTTTGCCCCTTATTCTGGAAGATGCTGTAGTTTTCATGTATTTAATGCTCAGATCTGCAGTTTTCAGCCAGAAGAGTCATTCGAAGAGTCCTTCAGAGAGTCAGTATTTTCAAACCCCGCCCACCTGAGGCTAGCCCCGCCCACCTCAACTGACAAATCTATTACTTTGAATAGGTAGAAACATGTGAATGACTGTCAGTGGGCGTGGCTAGCCTTTGATGGGCGGGGCTAACACCTACTCATGAATACGATTTGAGGGGTAAATGCTCTAAAACTGCTGCATCTTACAGAATAAGGGACACAGCGCTGGAAACAGCAGGTCTGTCACTAGCTTGTGCTGCCCTCAGCCAGGGGGCACAACCTATGTGACAAGTTCCCTTTAAAGACTTGTTTATTTCCACTCAGTAAACAGTAATTGATTTTGCTGTGGCATATTAGTTACAAAGTATTCTCTAAATCATTACAATCACCGCAAGCTAACTTTGAGACATTTCGAGAGACATGTATGAAAAGATTTTTCACCCTATTCGGGCGTAAAATGCGTGAAATGTGAGCGGGCTGTGCTGTATAATGCACCAAACACATTTGTTAGGCGCATCATGCGCAAGAAACATGCGTGTGCCTAACATTTGGGGGCGTTATGGAGGTGTGTCGCACCACATGAAATATTAGACACATATATGACTATGGGTCGATAAAACTAGGTGCATTACTGCTCGAACAGGCAGTCTTATTTTAATGTGGTCTGCCTGAACCTGAGGAGTCAAAGTGGAGCTAGATTTGCTGTTAAGGCAAAAAATGTCCATTATTTCTCAACTTTCACCAGTACAAAAATAAAAAGTAAGTTATGAAAATTATCAACTATATAACATTAAATTATTTAAAGTTAATAAAAAATTTGATCATGTAAAATTAATATAAAATATATACTATCCCAAAAATATTTTTAAAAATCTACTAAAAATATATTTAAAATTATTAGAATCTAAAACTAATTTTACATTAAATAACCCATGGATGTTGTTGTTCAGATTTCTTAATTTTTATTTTTTACTACATTAAATGTATTTTTGCTGCTCTCACCCTTTATAAAACATACAACAAAGGGGTGAGTGTATGGACGAGTGATTGGTGGCAGGAACAGACTGAGAACAAGGGTACCTGGAAACAGGTCCAGCATGACTATGCAATTTCCTTTTCTATGCTTTGCTAATGATCTCTGATCATAGTTGACCGAATTACTGGGATTACTATGTACTCTTGTGAAACACTGTTGAGAAATAATTGTACGAGTATTGCCTACTTGTCTACCATTGTTTTTGAGTTGCTCTCTTCTGTTACTGCCGACGGAAATGTGAGAAATGTTGTTTTCTTTTATGTTCAACAACAAAATTCATAAATAAAACCTTTTAAAAAAAAAATAAAACATACAACAAGAGCCAGCACACCAAAGGTCTTGCTGGGACCTGTGGTCCACCAATCAAGATCCCTACCATAGTTTCTATTCACTGACATGCTATTCTAATTACTTTTCTTTTATTTCCAGCCTTTATACATGTTTGGTGCATTAGTAATGCGCCAAAGTTCCGTGATGCGTCAAACACACCATTTGTAATTGCATAAAAAACACTTTCATACATTCAGGCGCATTATACACTGAAAACAAGACAATAATTCAGTTTGAAGTGCCTTCTTTCATACACATCTCCTTTTGTATCTTTATACTACTTGTGTTTATTTCTGAATATGTGCTGCTTCTATCAAATGTTATTATTTGTAGGCAGGAAATGAGAAGAACAAAAAAGGAATGGCGCTTTTTTTCAAATTTAGAAATGGAAGGAGGGGGTGCAGTTGCTCCACCAAGAACCCCTCTGCTTAGTGCTGGCACTCATGGGTAAATGCATACAATTACACTTTTTTCTATCCTGTCCCAGGATAGACCACAGAGCTTCAAACACAGATCCCAAAAATCAATGCAAAACTACAATCTTCAGTATCAAAAACTTTCAGATTGTATTAATAGTCAGTGAAAACAACACATTTTGTACCTCTGCGGGTACTTTGTTGGGTGTCTGAAAAAATTTACATATAACCATTACCAATAAGTGTTCCAGACTGCCTGCCCTTAGTCAGTGTAGAGCTGAGATTTAGGGGTTATTCACACAGCGTTTTTGGATCTGATTTCGGATCCGTTTTGGATCCGAAAATCGCATCCAAAAACGCAGCAGTGAGCGAATCCTAAACGGATCTAACAAGTATGCAGCAAGCAGCTGTGTGTTTGGATGCATGTTGGATGCACCCTATGGTTTTCAATAGGGCTTCTGCTGCGTCTTTCAGATGAGTGGCATTCAAATGAGTTTTGAGTAATAAAACATGTCAATTCTTGGGACGGATCCGAAACACAAAGAGACACGCGTTGGCGATCACTCGTGTGAACGCCGATGCATGTTTTAAAGTAAAAGCAAATGTAAATCACATTGCTTTTTATTAGATACGTGTTTGGGTCCGTTTGAGGTCCAACAGATGGATTCCAAACATGTATCTAAAAACGTATGTTTAAACGGACTCAACACGCCGTATGAACATATCCTAAGGCCATGTTCACACGGCTTAAAATGGGCCATATTTCGGTCCGTAATTACGCGCCGAAGTGCGCAAATTACGGGCTGAAAACGGCCCATTCATTATGGTAATCCACAGTTCTCATAGAGAACTATGGATTACGTCTCCTCTCCCTGCTTGGCGAATACGCCGAGGGGGGAGATAATTGACAGGTCACTTTCTAGCGACGTATAGGCGCCGCTAGCAATGATTGTCTATGGGCCGGCGAAGTGCCGGCCCCCCGCTCCCTCCCCCGCTCCCGGCCACACGGCGTAACTGCGGGGCGTAATTACTCCACGCAGTTAACCCGTGTGAACATAGCCTAACACTGAAGATGGGCAAGCAGCCCAAAACAGTTGTTGCCACTGGTTATTATATGTATCTATTTTCAGAAACCAGACAAAGTACCTACAGAGATATGAAAGCTTTGTTTTTATTGTATAGTAATAAAATCCTGACGCTTTTGAAACTGAAGAGTGTACTTTTGCATTGCTCACTGGGACCTGCACTTGAAATTTCTGGGTCGGATAGAAAATATTTAAAACCATTATTTGTAAGCAGGTGCAGTAACATCACCTCTGAGTTAGGCTAGAATCACAGTTTGCAGGACATCTGCCTGTCTTGTGCCAAAAAAGAGGCATTTCAATAAAACGAACAAACAATTCAGCTCACCTGAATATTCTGGCACGGTTCACGCGAGTCCTTAAAATAGCTCCAAAATGGCCAAAGCAGAAAAATATAAAATGAACCAGCCAAAGATGTTCAAGGTATAGAAGGCAGCAAAAAATATTTTATTGTACCATTAAAAACATTCCAGGTAGACACTCTGCAAAGACAAAAAGTGCATAACTATGAGGAAGGATCGTTTGATCTGAAACGCATCAGCAAGGTGCTGGATTGATACACTTTTTGTCTTTGCAGAATGTCTATCTGGAGTGTTTTTAATGGTTCAAGTAAATATTTGGCTGGTTCGAAAAAAAAAGGCATTGCGTTAGATAAGAAAAGGAAAACTTCACCTTTAGGAAAAGCTTTCTGATTTTTATCTAATAGGGTCTTATCCAGATCACATATACAGTCTTAGCCATGAGTATTTAAATTTGAGGCTTTAAAGGGGATGCCACATGGGGCGGGGAAACATGGGTACTGAAATACTCGTATAAACATTTTTGGGGTGCACCTCCCCAAATTAATGAATGCTTGTTTTTCCACCCGTAAAAACACACACATATATAAATCTTTTTTTTTTTGGTTTAGACCCGAAAACTGAAAAAATATCCTAATTTGGATTTTAAACCATTTTAATAAATTTTATATATATATATAAAAAAAATTAAAAAAAATTATATTTTTATATAAAATATTATAATTTTTTAAATTATATTGCTTCCCAAGTTTTCAGACACCATATTTTTTGCCATATCTTAAGTTTAGAAAAATCGGGATATATACAGTTTTTGGCTTTCAGTTTTGAATTTTGAGTTTTTGGGGCTTAGATTTGTAACCTGCAGTAGATAAATTAACACCCAAAGAAAATTATTGTGAAAAGGGAAAAATTTTGGGGAAAACGGGTTAAAATTGGAAAAAATCATTAACTGATCAAACACATAACTTTTTTTATTATGGCTTTAAAAGGGAGCAAAAATTTCCAAAGGTTTTCCCGTAAATTTTTGCCTTGCACCTCACCATTAATAATATGTTAAAATTTTCCATTTGGGTAAAAAACAAAAAAAAAAGTAGGGTATATTTTCACCCATTCCCATCAACCCGGTCCCATAAAAATTCGGGGACTAGATACATTTTTTGGAAAATGCTACAGAGGTTTCAGGGGGCCCAAATAATAAAGTAAAGCGGGAACAAAAACACAACTTTTTTGCCCCCTTTTTTTAACCCCTAACTTTCTCTTACTAATTTGAAACCCAGCCCCATCATCTTTTTTTCCCTTGTTTTTTTTTCCCTCATTTTAGATTTTTTAGAAAGAAAATTTTAAAATCATTAATTAATTTTAAGGGGCTAACTTGTTGTGCGGGGGCCAGAATGGGAAAAATCGTCATCTTTTTCACTTTGGGCTTTTGGCCCCCCTCTAATTTAAAAAAATTTAATTTTAAAAGTAAAATATTTTAAATAAAAAAATTTTAAGGAAAACAAAGTATCAAAAGGGGAAACCCATACAAACAAAAAAGGGGAAACAAAAACAAAAAAAGCATAGCTTAAAAAGGGTGGGACGGTAGCCTGCAACTAGCCCGGGAAAATCCAAAAGGGGGCCCCAAAACCCCCTTTTTGGGGCCCCTTTTTAAGGGAATTTTGGGTGGGAACGGGGGTGTTATACAATTCCCAAAACCCCCCAAAAACGAAAAAAATTTAAATTTTTGGGGCACTGAGTATGATTTAGAAAAATCCAAGCGCTCTGTATGATATTTTAACCAGGGTATATTAAAAGTTGGGCCCGTTATGTGACCGGGGAAAAAAAAATGTTGGAAAATAACACTTCGGGTGGGGGAAAAAGACCAGCCAGAAAATTACCAAACCCCCCAACAATTGATGTCTAGGGAGAGAAAATCCCTTCAAAACTAAGATCGTCTTAAAAGAAAAAGGGAGAGTAAACTAAAAATGGCTTTCCCAAAAGGGAAAACCCGTGGAAATTTTATAAAACAGGGGGCATGGGGTTTTTTGGGCCAAGGAAATTTGAGGGGGTCCAACACTTAGTGAATAACTTTTTGACACTTCTCTGTCCCCCCTTTGGGTTGGAAGGGCCACCAAAAAGCGGGGAAAGGTAAATTGGGAAGGCCCAAAAGGGGGCAGAAACCCAAATGAAAATAAACTGAAAATGGCTTAAACTAAACTACTCAAACCCAAAACATTAAAAATTACCTAAAAATTCGAGAAAGTTCAAACTAGAACTTAACTTTTCTAAAACCCGGTTTTGGGATTAACCCCCTTTTCCCCCCCCTTTCCAAAGGGGGCAAAAATTTTTTATTTTTTGATCTAAGTAAACGTTTAAAAGGGCTTGTTTTTTTGATGACAAAGTTTTTAACTTTTTTTTTAATTCGAAAACCGCCCTTTTAGTGCAGTAAAATGTAAAATAAACAAATGCCCCATTTTTGGGTAGAGGTTAATTTTTTTTTTTGGAGTTCACAAATTAAGTGTAAATGCCCTGAATGTAAATCTTTAAAAAAGAAAAATTGGGAAGGGAAGGAACCATGTTCCAAGTTTTTTTAAAACTTTTTTTTTTTAAAACCCGGGACCTCAAAAAAAACTAGTTGTGGGACTTCAACTGGGTTTTTTAAAAATTTGGGGTCAAAGGGGGATTTTTTTTAAACAGTCAAAATTTGTACGGGGTTTTTAAAAACCCAAAATCCGCATAAAAATCCAAAATGCAAATCCCTTGTAAAAGGTAGAGGGCCCCCTAAGAATAAGCTCCCTCCTAAACCCTTTGGAAACAGGGGGTTCCCGGGCGCCCCCCCCGTTTGGGTTCGCGGGCCAAAACCCCAAAACCCGCCCACCAAAGTCCCACTTACCTCCCCCACGCCCCCCTTTCTGTCCCGGCAACCCTCCTGGCCCCACCGGGTGAAATTTTCACCCCAAAAGGTGTGGCCCCAGGGCCCACAACGGGGAAAAATTTTAAAAGGCCCAGCGGGGCCGGTGTTTGGGGCCCTCCCCCGGGGGCCGCTGACCCTATTTAAGCTCGGGCCCCTTCCTTACACCTTCCCGAATCGATTTTGCCCTTTGAAGAGGAAGCGTTCTAATTGTGTCTTTGCGTTATTCTTTTGTAACGAAACCTTCTCCCTTTCCGTCCCCGCCCACGAACCCCCCCCGCCTCCCTAAACCTTTTCCGGCCTGCCCTAAACAAAAGAAACCATTGCCCCCCCTTCCCCTGCCCCTTCTGCCTGTCCCCGACTACAGCCTGCCTTTACGATTCGGGAACCACGCCACACCTGGGCAGCCACCACAAGCCAAAGTCATTTCAAGGGGTTAGGGGACCTGGGACAATCCCCCCGCAAAAGTCCAAACCCTTTTTGGCGGGGGGCTCTGGTGAAAACCGACCTACTTAGACCCCCGCTCCCCCTTCTGTCTTAAAAACCATCCTTTGTGGGGGGGCCCCAAGAGATCCACAACCACTAACCGTTACAGTCCATTTAAAATAACAATTTTCATTACTTTTTTTATTCAAATCTTTGGGGATACGAAATGATGAAAAAAATTGGCGTTGGGTATTTTTTTCCTATGGTCTTTACCACAGAAGATGAAAATGTTTTATAACAATAGATCAGACTTTACCGGGAGTGGTGATCCCAAATTTAAAATTTTTGCCCATTTTTTAATTTTTTTTTTTTATTTTTTTGTAAAGGGCAAAATGGGGGGAATTTTTAGAACTTTTATTTTATTTTTTTAAATTAAACAGAAAAACTTTTTATTTTCTTGGAATTTTAGGGTAACCTGACCACTATGGGGCACAACAGTTTTATACGGTTTATCAAAAAAAATAATAATTGCAAAAAACGGTGCAGAAAAGGGTTTCTCCTATTACACCCTTGCCTAAGGATGTCCCCGGAGATACCAAAACAAAATAGCCCTTTAATTTGTTGTAAAGGGTAAAACTTTACCCACAAGCATTTTTTCACTTTTCCAAAATTTTTTTTTTAAACTTGCAAAAATTACCTCTTTTTCACCCCTTCTGGGGGTTTATGACGAAAACCCATTCTAAATTTTCCCTTTGGCCCAAATCACCGGGCCCCAAAGGGTTTTTAAAGGGGACACCCCCCCAGCAACATTTCCCCCATTTTATTGGTGCCCGGGTTGCCGAAACGGGGTCGGCCTTTTTCTTCCCGTTTTTCTTCTCCCCTGATCCCTCTACTGACCTTCTGTTTAATTTAAAGTGACTTCGCCGGGTATGCCCCTTTTCCCGACCCTGCGCTCTTTCCCCGGGTCTACGGCCAAAGCCCATCCTCCTGCCCAGGGTTCCGGGTTCACCCATCGGGTCACGGGCAGGACCAAACAAAAAGGGGTATTTGGTTTCCCCAGACAAAGTCTTTCCGCCCCTGAAAAACCAGGAAGCCCCTTAAACCCTCGCCCTCACATGGGGTTAGGCAACCGTACCGATGACCTGAAAGATCCACAATCTTTTCCTAAATGTGACAGTAAAAACGGGGCCCATTTTTTTGTAGTAAAAATTATTTTTTTTTGGGGACAGCACTGAAGTCCCTTCACGTTTTCACCCTTACAACCCCCTTCAATACAGAAAGACCCCCCCATGTGGAAAGGGCACCCCCAACTTTTTATTCCACAAACTCAAAAAAAACTTTCCCCAATAGGCCTCAGCATAGACATCTTCCATTTTAGGAAGGATCCCAGTACATTTTCGGCAAACCGGACACCGTGCTGACCCCTTTTGGAATGTTTTGGGGAGTTTTAACGGGGCCTTGGACCGCCAACTTCCCAAAGGGTAAATCTATCAAAAAAGGCACAAAAAATTCAGCAGCTCAACCCCCTGGAACCCCCCCTGCCCCCGGCGGGCGGGCTCCAGTCTCTTTTTCTGGGTCCCAGCAAATTCCACAGTTTCCTCTGCTCTGCTGCTATCCCCTTTCCCCTTTACACGGGGGGTTCCCCAAGGTTTAAAAGATTTTTTCGGGGGGAACACGGCTAACCCTTTTCCCCCCCAAAATTCCCGGTTTCCCCAAATTGGGCCCACAAGAAAACAAACCAAAAAAATTTGGTGTTTAACCATCTCCCTGCTCCCTGGCGAAGCTCTACCTTTGGTTTCACTCCTTTGTGGAACGAGGGATCCTCTAAACAGCCACTTAACAGATTTTACTGGCTGCTTTTTGCAAGGTTTTGAAGAACCAGGCACACCCCCCTTAGCTGGCATTTTCGCCCCTCCGCTTCACCCCAAGGCGAGCCCTCATTGGAACATACGCAAATATTTTTGGGACCCTGTTTTTCTTTTTGGCATGAAAAAATAAAGGGCCGGGGAGGACGGGGGATGAATTTGGTGGCGGGACTTCCCCAAGCCGGATAACCCCCATCACCACTCACACTGACATCCGCTTTGCAAAATGATAACAGGAGATTCGTCAGCAGTGGAAACTATCCCAGACTAGTCGAGTTCCCCGCCTGGCACTTGTCTTCAAGTGCCTTCTTCAACCTGGGGACCGTCTACTTCGGGGGAAAAAGAACCCACCCAAGTTAAAAGACCCCAAACCTGCAAGGAAAGAAAGCCTCCCGGGGAAAAATTTGGGCCCTGCCCTCTACGGGGGTTCCCAAAGGGAAACACCTGCTGAAAAAATTTCCCCAAAACTAACCGGGGAAAAACCCCCAGACCCCTAGACTTTGTGGGAAGGAAAAAGGGGGGCCCGAGGAATCCCCCTTTTCCCCTTTTGACCATTTCGGTAAACCCTTAAAAATCCCCAACCCTGGCTCCATTCTTGGGGTTGCTGCCTTATTGGAATCGGGTTTTATTGGGAAACTTTATCCTTTCCTTTCCACGGGTTGCCTATACCGTCAGCCAGCGGTCTCCCTATTCAAGCCCATCTCTTGGTGAATGAAGAGGTTTTCTCATGTACTCATGTTCTCATGTCTCTTTCTCTGCGCCCTGAGGTTCTCCATCAAGAACAGATTTCTTTCCCCATGCTACCCCACACCTCCAGCCCTCTACTTCTGGGACTTCCCTGGTTACGAGTTCACCGTCCAGGCATTGATTGGAAAAGTGCTGAAGTAACCCGCTGGAGTAACCACTGCCATTCTTCCTGCATTCGGGCCCACCTGGGCTATTTTATGTCTCTATTGTACCCCGGGCCCCTTTTCTTTTCGGGAAATCCCGTCACTAGGGGGACTTTCCCAGACGTTTCTGCAACAGGAGGCAGAGACGTTTTCCCTCCCCAAAAGGGCCCTTTGGGCCCTATCCAATTGAAATCATTTTTCCCGGGCCCTGAGGCTAAAGCCAGGGTCACTTCCAATCAAGGAAACCTCAAAAAGGGGTTTTAAACGCAAATCATCCTCCCCCCCGCAGGGAATTTTTCTTCTTTTCGAAAAAAAAGGATACTCCCGTGGCACCTATTAGGGAAACTTTTTCAGGTTTTTAAAAGGGGGGTTTTTTGGGGACCCAACATTGCTCGTTTTTGTCTTTTTGGGGGTTAGGGAGTAAAAATTTAGAAGGTAAAACCTCATTTTACCTTCCCCGAAAGCTCCCGTTCACTAAAAGGGGCTGAGGGTCCCGTCACCCCCCGCTAAAGGCAGTAAAAGGGCCCTTCATTCACCTAACACTGCACCATTTGGGATTGGTTTGAAACTTTTACATGAACGATGGACTTTTCACTTTTTTATTCCCGGTTTTAAAATGAAGGGGCAGCTGTGATGTAAAAACGGGAGCATCCGGGTTTGGAAATTTATGAGGTTTTGTCTTCAATTTCTACTCATACCCCAACAGACACATGAGCAATGTTAGGGCCTGGAACACCATTAAAAATTGCTTCCCTCTACCGTTAATCTCGGAGCTCTTTGACAGGAAACCCAAAGGGGGCCCCGGTCTTCCCCCAAACTTTTTTTTTCGGGGTTTTTCCCGCAATTTTTAATTTTCATCTGACGGGGAGAATGAAAGGGAAACCCCCTTTAAAAATTTGACACAGCCTTTTGAAAAATTTTTGTTATGCCCTTTTTGGGAAGAAAATTTTTAAAAATATTTGGGGCCCTTTTTTTAAAAGTGTCCCGGTCTACAACATTCCCGAACTTTGCCTTGGGTCTGAAATCTTTACCTTCCCCCCATCCACCGTTTCTTTTCCTTTCCGCGGGGCAACCCTCTATACACCCAAATTTTGGGGAAAAAGGGGCCTTTTCAAGGGTTTTCCATTCCTGCCATTCCCCGGGAAAATATTAAAAACAGCACAAGATCTTCAAATGGACCCCGAAAGGCTGACTGCGGGAAAAAAAAATGGTTTCCCCCCTCTTGTGGGTTTCGTCTATGCAATACCTCACAGGGTTTTTAAATTACTACCAAAACCCTTTCTCCCACACTTTTCCCCCTTGATATGCCTTTTTTTCCCCCCTTAACAAAAAGGCAGAAAACCCCCCCTTTTGGACCCTTTTGAACAAAAACCCTTTAAAGCAGTTTTAAATCTCTTTTACCTCCTCCACATTTCTCCCTCCGGGCCTTTAACTTTGGGGAAGTCCCCTTTTTACTTTTAAGTTACGCCACCCCATTTAGGCTGGTTTCCCTTCTCCTGCAAAAATCAGCTGAAGGGGAAAAAATTAAACACTTTCGACCTTCCCTTTTTAAAACCTTCCCCCCCTTCCCGAAAAACTTTTTCCCCAGGGACAGGTTAAATGCTGGGCCCTCAACTTTGGGCCCTTAAAACAATCCCCTGACAAAACTATACAGATCAAACAAATTTTTTTAAAAATCGCCAAAAGGTTCAAAAATTTAAATCCCTTAAACCCGCTTGTTTCCTTTTTCTTTTTTCGTTTTAACTTTTAAAAACTCACTTCCGACCAACTTCCAAGGGAAAGTTAAATCTGATGTGCTATCCAAACCTCTGATGGGGCAAAATGCCCCCACCAAACCCCAACACCCTCAGTCATCCCCGGGGCCCCCCTCGTTCTTACTGCCCCAGTAGAGTTGAGGGAGATTCCTCCGGGTAGAACATTCATGCGTCCTGCACTAAGAAAATAATTCCCTGGGCCCCAGGGCCAAAAGTCCAAGGGGCGCCGGCCACTCAATTTCCCAAGTACCCGGGGAACCCTTTTTTTTCTTATCATTTCGCTGGCCCCCCCCTTTTGCAGGGCGTTTTAAAGGGCTTTGGGGGCCCCATTTCCCAACTGCGCCCAAATAACAGCTCTTGTCCCACGACACCTGGTCTTTCCCGTTGGGGGGGTAACGGTGCCCAGAAGTCCCCACCCATTATTTCCCCTGGACTTCCCTGACGTTACCCCCCTTCTTTGGGATCTTCATCATCTGGGGTTTTCGTGGACCGGGGCCTTGAAAATTTGGGGCACTTTAAAAACCAAAACCAGGTCTGCACCTCGGCTGGCTACCTTATTTCTGCAGCAAAAATTTTTTCGTTTTTTATCGGAAATTTGACCCCAAACATTTTGAATAAGAAGTACATTTTAAACCCCCCGTTTTTGGGGTCTCTTTGTTCCCACAGCAAATAAAGTTGACTTGTCCCTTCTTTACCACTTTCCTTTTCCCAAAGGCCAAAGGGGAACCGGGCAAATGAATTCGCTTTTAATAACCATTCCCGTGAAAACCTCCCGGGGAAAATTTACCCCTTTTATTTCTGTTTGGTCAGAAACCTTTTCCCCTTCTCTGCCCCTTTCTGCCTCCTCCTGGAAAATCAAACTCTCAGGGAGTGACTTTTCTCCAAAAAAGGGAACTTACCTTTAAAGCCCCACTCCAAGCCCCTGGACCCGGTTCAAGAGACAAGCTGACAAGAAAAACAGAGCTCCTCCTAGGTATCAACCTGGGAAAAAAGGGGCTGGCCCTTCTTCTAAGCACATCCCCCCCCCGATTTTCCTAGTTTGAAAAAAGGCCCCTTGTTATCTTGTCCTTTTTACGATTTTCATCAAAATTAACCCCGTTTTTCCTTTCAAAAATTATTTCTCCATCTATGTCGGCTATATTGAAGACTCCTATTTAAAGTTGAGTAATTTGGACATAAAGGTTTTTCCAAAGGCAAAATTTAATTTTCCATAGACTAGAAAAGGGGTTTGGGCCCGAGAAAAAAATCCTGGGGGCCCGCAAAAAGAAAATCATACTCCCCCAACCCGGGCCCTGTGAGCGGACGGGCCTTAAGGTGGGGTATTTTTTAATGATTTTGCGCCACGGGGCCCGAAAATGGTCCATGGTCCCCACCATTTTTCCTCCTTTCTTTCGGCAGGGGTGGCCACGGGTCTGGGGCCCGGTCCATGGGTCAAGGGCCCCCCTCGTCCCCGCCCCCACTGGTTTCCCCACCCTCCTCCTCGTTGCTCTCTGGTGTGGCCCTCTCCTCCGCATCCGTTTCCTCCTGCTGTTGGCTTTAATTTAAACGACCAGTGCATGCCATTCTAAAATTACCTTGGTAAATCACCTGGGACAATGGGCTTTATAGGAACACTTCCCCCAGCAACCTTTGCCCAGTTATTGGTGTTTGTCCCGTAGTCCCCGCCATTCCTTTCGTTATTTTATTTTGCCTATCTATTCGGAGGGGGCACCTTGGGGCCCCCCCGCAGCAAAGGCCCCGGGCCCGGGTTTGCGCGGCTTTGGGGAAAATCAGGAAGCCCCTTTGACTCGGGTCCTCGGGGTATTTACCCAACCCCCACGCGGGACCTGCAATCCACCATCTAATCCCAGTTACATTGGGGATAGAGGTTAAAAAGTTATTTTTCCCTCTATATTTTTTATTCTGGGGGGAAAAAAATTTCCCAAAATTTTCTATTTTCCATTCTGTCCCCTGAAAAATAACTGATAAAAAGTTAAAAAATTTTTTTAAATTTTTAAAACAAATGCACAAAAAATCACTAAAAACTGAAAACATATATAGAAAAATAATATAACATTTTAAATAATAATTAGGCCCTTTTTGCATAAAATTTAAAAACTAATCTCTCTGCTAGATCAGAAAAACATAATTTCCTAACTGAATTTATGCTTATAAAGGGCTCTGTCTAGAAATTCCCTTTTTTTATTGTTTTTTGAAGCCCCCAAATTTTTCTTTTTGATTCCATCTCAAACTATCCACCTAATGCGCCCTGTGCTGGTGAGAAACCACTTGTAGTGAACTGAACATTAATTTCTGACCCTCACAATATTAAAAATCAGTCCACCACCCATGTACAACAGGATTCAGGTGGTGGGACTGAGCTACTACGCATGTGTGAGCACCAACACTAATCACATGAGGTGGTGCTCTGAGTAGGAATCAAAAGAACACCAGAGGGCACCATGTTAAGTATGAGACAACAATCTCTAGACTCAGAAGCATATTTTTTAATTATTTCAAATAGCTTTTTCCTGTTTTGCATGATCTAGCAGAATGCTGTAATACAAATCTAGTAGACAGTAATAGGAATCTAGAACAACCCTTTAAGAATTGCCATTTTAACAGAATACACGGTTTAGTTTTGGCAGCTGTATACTCTACCTAGCATCTGTCTGATCTTTCATCACACTATTACTATTGTATACAGCCTCACAGTGTCGGATGGGGGGTCTGGGGCCCACAGGGGAGTTGTTCTTGGGGGGCCCACCCTACTGTACATGAAAATATTACCGGCCTCTCTGACATAAATGCGCCCATTTTACCACATAATACAGTGTGCAAAAAAGAACTATATTGTGTAGTACACAAAACCAAGGGAGTCACAGATCTGTCTATCTCTCACATATGTCAGTCTAACATATCATAGACGAAGGGCTAAGTAGCTCCATCCATATCCCCCACCACCACCCACATAAAAAATTCCCCCCCAGTTTTTTTGGTCACGCTCCACCACCTTCTAAAAAAACACCACAAAAAATTTTAAAGTCTAACTCCTTCCCCGGGTCGGGTGTTCCCTTCTTTAAAAATCGGGCCCAGTTATGCCCCACTAAACTAACGCCGTAAATAACCTAAAACACCACCAAAATGGAGACCACATAGGGGTCAGACCACCACTCAGGTATAAACCTACAACACCCCATATAGAGACCACATAGAGTCAGACCCCACTCAGGATAACCTACAACACCGCCAATAAGCCCACATAGAGGTCAACACCAGCTCGGGTAAACCCTACCCCCCCCATATAGAGACCCATAGAGGTCAGACAAAAGCCGGGTATAACCTACAACACCCCATATAGAGCCCCACATAGATGTAGCACCACTCAGGAAAACCCCTCAACACCACCAAAAGGGGTCAAACCCCAGCTCGGGTAAACCTAAAACACCTCTATATAGACCACATAGTGGTCAACACCTCAGATAAAACCCTACAACACCACCATATAGAGACAACAAGAGGCAGACACCCTCAAGTATAACCACAACACTGTCAAAGGGGACCACATGGGGTTCAAACCACTGGGTCACAAAAATTACAGTGAAACCACTGATCCAGTATAGAAGTAAAAAAAACCCTTGAAATCGGGGATCCCCAAGACTCTTACTGAGATTGTTCTTTTCTCAAGTCGTTCTTTTTCCCTTTTTTTCTCATGTTCCACCCGCCATGAGATTTGCCCCGGCCACACCATCCTGAAAAAATTACAACAAATATCTTAAAATTCTCTATTTTCAGCACTTTTTACCATTCCCACCTCTGTACAAACTTCCCAGGCTGGGAAGCAGGTACAAGCCAAAACTTAGAGCCCTGGTACCCTAAGGGATTGGAAATAGGGAGGGGTTTAACCCTGGAGATAATGTTACAACTGGGCCTCCCCCCTCTAAATTTATTTTAACCAGGTGGTAGACAAGACCCTATAGGTAGGCAAATTTGCAAGGCCCCCGGTAACTGATTGGGCCCATTTAGGAGGAACCCCCACTGATAAGTTATAGGCCAGCCCCGGTGGGGTTGGGGGGTACCGCCAGGGGTGGGTACGAAATAGCCCCCCGGGAAATGCAGGCCCCCATTAGGCAATTGAAGGCTACAGGTAGGTTGGGGACCCCATTAGGAAGTAGGTAGGTGTTGGGATCCCCTTAGTTAGGCTGTAGGTAGGTGGTTTTCCCCCCTTAGTAAGCTGTAGTTTGTTAGGACCCACTTTTTAAATGCTGCAAGCAGTTTGGGACTCCCTTTAGGTAGTAAAAAAGGGTTTGGGTATACAGTAGTTTGGGTCCCCCCCTTTTGGAGTATACAACATTAGGCTCCCCATTTAGGTTATCAGGGAGTTAGGGGGCCCCCTTTTGGTAGTATAAAACAGTTTGGTTCCCCTTTAGGTTGTATACAGGCAGTTTGGGGCCCCCTTTTTGGGAATTTCAGGCAGTTTGGGCCCCCAGGTATATACAGGCAATTAGGGCCCCTTCAACTAGCGTGCAGGACGTCAGGGCCCCCTTTAGCTAGTGTGCAGGACATTAGGGCCCCTTTAAGTTGGGGTGCAGGAAGTCAGGGCCCCATTTAGTTTTTATGTAGTCAGGGCCCCCCTTTAGTTTTAAGGTAGACAGGGCTCCCTTTAGTTTTAGGGATTTGGGCCCCCTAAGGGGAGTCAAGGGGGCCCCCCTTTTGTTTTATGCGGATTGGCCCCCCCCCTTTGTTTTATGCTCAGGGCCCCCCCTTTGGGAGTCAGGCCCCCCTTAGGGATCAGGGCTCCCTTTAGGGATCAGGGCCCCCTTTTTTTACGTAGTAGGGCTCTTTTAGGCAGTCAGGGGCCCCCTTTTTTGTTTTTGGTGTCTGGCCCCCCCCTTTCCTATCAGGGCGCCCTAAGGCTGTCAGTGCCCCCTTTAAGTAGTCAGAGCCCCCTTAATTCCGGGCCCTCCTTATTTTTCAGGGGCCCCCTTAGGTACCAGGGCCCCCCTGTAGGTAGTCAGGCCCACTTTAGGTATCAGGGCCCCCCTGTAGGTACTCAAGGGGCCCCCACCCAGTTGCCAGGGGCCCCCCCCTGTAGGTTCAGGGCCCCCTTAATTGCCAGGCCCCTCTGTAGGGAGTCAGGGCCCGTAGATTTCCGGGGCCCCCCTGTAGGATTCAGGGCCCCCCTTTGATTGCTAGGGCCCCCCCCTTTGGTATTGGGCCCCCCTGTAGGTGTCAGGGCCCCTTTTTAGGGAGCAGGGTCCCCCTTAGATTGCCAGGACCCCCCTGTAGGTAGTCAGGGCCCCCTTAGATTGCCAGGGCCCCCCTTAGATTGCCAGGGCCCCTCTGTAGGTAGTCAGGGCCCCCTTAGATTTCCAGGGCCCCCCTGTAGGTAGTCAGGGCCCCCTTAAATTTCTAGGGCCCCCCTGTAGGTAGTCAGGGCCCCCTTGTAGGTAGACAGGGTCCCCTTAGATTGCCAGGACCCTCCTATAGGTAGTCAGGGCCCTCTTGGGTAATCAGGGACCCCATTAGGTAGTTAATAAAAAAAAATAAAAAACATCCACTTACCTTTCTCCCGCTCTGGCAGCTCCCGGCCGCTCCCGGCGGCTTCTATTGCCGCCCTGCATAGGCAGCGCTGTGATGTCACATCACCGCGCGCCTACGTGACCAGTAGGGGCCGGCGCCTGGCAGGCAGAAGGCCTAACGCCTTCAGCCTGCCAGGGAGACCAGCAGAGCGCTGCGCTAGTGGCGCTATGCTCCGCTGACACCGCGCAGCCCTGGGAGTCAGGGACTCCCAGGCCGGTCTCTGAGCGCTCGGGACCCGGACATTCAGTGACCGGATGCGGCGGCCGGGCCCCGGGGAGCGATGGCACTGCCTCCAGGGCCCACAGCAGCTTGGGGCCCACCGGGGGATTCACCGATCCCCCGGCGTCCCAGTCCGAGCCTGCAGCCTCACAAACTGGGATCTTGGAAACTGTCTAGTGGGAGCATTAGCATGCCACCGTTAAAAACTTTTAAGTAACTTTTTGCACACATTGAATTGCTTATCACGCATTGGCCAGACCTGTCTCATTTTACAACCTGTGTGGTAGTCCAGAGCTATATTCATAGTTCTGCTGGTTGCCATTGGGAACAGTCAACAAGCTTGTCATAAGAAGCTTAACTGTGCTTCTAAAATTCCAAAGTTTTCTGATCCACCCTTTTATTTTGTAGACCTGTCAGCATAGGAATTTCGATTTTTCTCATTTTATTTGAAGAAAGGTAAGGATTACATAATTACAAAATGGTTTCCAAGATGTTGGAAAATCTGGGCAATTATTAAGTGCTTTTAATCTCTAGAAGCATAAGATAGATGCCAACAGACCTTGTTGTTATCAGATTACTATACTGTGCCTGATGTTAAGATAACACTTTTTAACCCCTTAAGCTGAACACCTGTAAACTTGTACTTAATGACAGCGCATTATTTTAGTTTTTACCTCCTTGCATTTCAACAGTCATAACTTTATTTTTTCAATGATGCAGTTATAAGAGGCCTTGTTTTATGTGCAAGAAGTTGTTCTCTTTGGGGGAATAGTTTAAGTTCACTTATAAATTATTACAGATTTTTTTTTCAATTATAATTTTACACTTTACACTTAATAAATTAGATTAAAGGGGTTTTCTCGCTATTGAGATCATAGTTTAAAATGAGGGCACCAAAAATGTAAGCATGTACGTCCTTGGTTACTATAAGCAAAATGGTATGGTTTAAGAGAACGGGCTGTTTCATTAGTGCTTAGTAACGAAGTTTGAGCCCAGGTCAGGTTACGCCCAGCTCCTGGACCGGTCTCGGGAACGTGCATGTGACGGAGATGCAGGGAACAGGACGTGGATGGGAGCGTGCAGGGGGACGTGTGCACGGAAGAAAGAGAGAGAGAGATCAGAGGTGGTGCAATGTAGTGTGCAGGGGGAGGGTGAGATTCACTAACAGCAATCAGAGGTGATGCGACATAGTGTGCGGGGAGAGGTTGAGATTCACAGACAGCAATCAGAGGTGGTGCGACGTAGTGTGTGGGGAGAGGAAGAGATTCACTGACAGCAATCAGAGGTGGTGCAACGTAGTGCACGGGGGGAGGGGGAGATTCAATGACAGCAATCAGAGATGGTGTGACGTAGTGTGCGGGGGGAGGGGGAGATTCACTGACTGCAATCAGAGGTGGTGCGAGGTAATGTGCAGGAGAAGGGTGAAATTCACTGACAGCAATCAGAGGTGGTGCGATGTAGTGTGTTGGGGGAGGGTGAGATTCATTGACAGCGATCAGAGATCCTGCAGCAGAGAGAGATCATGTGCAGTCCCATGTAAACACAAACAGATAAAGTATATAGTTTTGTTCTGCAGATCTGTGGAGGTCAGATGTATAATAATCTGTAGGATATATCACTGTGTGTGAAAGAGAGAGAAAAAAAAATCACCCATCTTTCCGAGAGTCCTGAATGTCAAATGCCCATTCTAATTACAAATTATGTAGAGAAAACGAGAAATGTAGATGTAAACTATCGAGTTACACTTAGTTTTTCACTTCCAAAGACAGCTGAGAACCTCTCCCTTCCCCCAACTCACACAGAATGAATCCTCACAGTGTAGGGTGTGTCTGCAGAGAGAGAAGATACGCCCTGCTGGGAGGAGAAACACGCCCCTCCATTTCACAAGCTCTGCTTAGCAACCAGCATAAACGGCTGCCAAATGGTGAAATGAGAAAACCCCTTTAATTCTACAGGTTATTACGGTCATGTGGATACCTAATATTTGTAATTTTTTTTGTGTGTATAATGTATGTACAATTATTTTTTATTAATTATATATGCTAATACATTACAGTCTGTGTCAGTTAGACACAGGCAGCTGTCAAGGTGCGTCCTGACTGCAGGCTTGTTAGACAGACAGCCCTGAGGTTACCCAGTGCTGACTGTTCAGACATTCCCCAGGCTCTGTCGGGTCACCAGGAGTCCCAATCACCTGACAGAGCAAGGGAATGCTCTTTTGATTATGATTAACACTTACAAAGGCTGCTTTGTGGCACTGGGAGCCGCACAACACCTATTCAAAAAGGACAAAAGACGTCACTGCAGAATAACAACCTGAAATGCCCGCGGTCAAAAGACGGTGGGCGGTCATCAAGGGGTTAAAATGCAAATTACCAGAACAAACCCTGTACAGATACTGAGCTAGTGAGAGGTGCTGTAAGATTTCAACGATGAAGCCGCCACTGCAGCTGTGGTCTATAATAAAGGCCATATTGTACAGTTCAGGATAAGTAATGTAATGTATTTATAACATTATTGAATTTTTCATGCTGTATAATCAGTGGTAGAAATTTGCTTTAGAAAATTATACTTAATTTACAAGCTTTTTTTTTTTTTTCTTATGATGGATGTTTATAGGTAAAAAGCCTTGGTCAGCATATTGAATATTGCTACTTAAATTTGCATAAATGCTTTATAAAAATATACCACAATAAATCAAATACTAATTGGCATTGCGCATTAGGTGGCATAAAATTATTATCTTTGGCATATATTGTCAGTATAATTTGTTGAGTAAAAGGCACTGCAGCATACAAGAGTTAGGTAATAATTAATACTTGTCTGTGTGCTCTGCACAAAGATCAATATCTATATGTCTGCAATGCAGATTTCCTAACAGGCAGCAGTGGTGTATAGTGAATATGCAGGTGCAATGCTGGACACAGGTTGTGAGCAGTATGTTAGGAAGGGAAATAATTGTAATAAGTATACTGGTTGTACCTGGGCATGACGCTCCTGTAAGCATTTAGTAAAGTAATAAACCCAAGTGTAAAGCTTTATACAGTGGATGCAACTACAATTAGTCCCCAAAGCCAAAGGAGAAAGAAAATTCCA